>JADDOH010015446.1:0-37298 GCA_016648135.1 Agrypnia vestita
TGTTTTTAAAATATACAATTGAAATCAGGTGTTTCCATTTTTTTTATTCAGATTTTTAATTGCACGTACTAGTGAAATGTATAAAATTTATGAATAATTTTAATACTATGTAGGCCATTGAATGTTTAACAGAATTTACTTCGGTTAATGTGTTATTTCGAACATCTTCAAAACTATCTGTAAATTAGAAAACAGTAGTTACATTAATATTATATATATATATAACTCCAATACTTTAATTTTTTTTTTTTAAATAGAGATGCGAACACGGAATACGTGTCACATCAATATTCTTACTATTTTCAAACTAAGCTAAACGCATGTGCTATGAAAATAGGACTAACTTGCTAGTCTGGAGTGAGATTCGAACCCGCGACCTTTGGATCACGAGGCGAGTATCCTAACCACAAGACCAACAAGTTACTCTTATTATCAACTTATCTTTTTTACCATATTAATAAATAACTTGTATATACTACCTATATATTATAATAAGAACTGTGGCTCCCTCAAAAGCTTCTCTTCACTGATGAGGTCTTACATGACTATAAAGTATTTAAAAAAAATGTTAATCTAATATGTAAATATATAAGAACTGTATTTGTACTATATATTAAATAAATAAAAAAATATAATAACAAATATCATTCCAACCAATGAAAATTTTCTGAACAGAAAGAGCCTACATTGAATATAATAATAATAAAAATGATCATTAAATTTAGTGAAATACATAAACTAATTTACCTCTACGTGACTTTAATTATAATTTTATATAAATTATCACTAAATTTTTGAGGGTAAGAGAGTCTCTCATCAATAAGTAAAGTATTATACTATGAACTAAAAATATAGAATTTTTACATGTATTAGGAATAAATTTAATACAAATAATGAATTGATTAGGTTCTTACAAAATAAGCTGGAGTTACTTTTAGTTAGTAGTTGCAACGAGAAAATTGAGAGAAGAAGAAAAAAATTAATTAAATTTAACTCGGGTATCAATTTACTTAACAATACTACTTTCACTAACTCTTCTCCTCTTCTCTCAATATTCCTGTTACACTTTTACACTAGTAACTTAAGCTCATTTTGACAGTAACTAATCAATTCTTTATTTGTATTTCCACCTAAATCATGTAAGAATTCTATATTTGAAGGTAGTTTAATACTTCACCTATCGATGAGGGATTCCAATACTCTCAAAATTTAGGTAGTAATATATAAAATTATAAAATTAAACTCACTTAGAGGTGACAAAGTTTATCTTTTCCCGAATTTAACGATCATCGTGAATGATTTCTACAATTTTAACACCAAATCCAACAATAAAATATACTTCTGAAAATATTTACAAATGACACTGCACACTACAATTGCATAGCATGGACAACCCTTAATTTTTTTTGAGGAAACTGTGGAGTTATACATGGAGTACATACTCAATATCATAATATCGTATCTTGCGTCGTATCCGGAAAGCTATAATCCGTTCAACGATTAGTTCAAAGTATCATATCCTTTTCACGGAATGAGTTCGCTACCGCCTCACAAAGTGCACCACATACTTAAAAGCCAACATGGCGAACAGAAAAAAGTGGGGGAGGGGTGTCTCCAGCAAAGTGGTATATAAAGGGCCCCTCGGACCATAAGATATATCAGTAAAGCACGAGAGGTGATCGGTAGTACATTCTCCATCAGCTGTGAAAGGAAACAATAACAATATGATCAAGGTACGTTCAAGGGTCCCCGGTTCGCACAGTTCAATAATGGATACCCATTAGAAGCTTTCTAGCAACTATTTACTCATAATTCTTTTTTTTAATTATTGCAAACAAGTACTCGGTTGTTATAATTAAATTAAATTATTTTTCAATAATTCTAATAAAATTCGAAAAAAAATCGCTGAAATAGTAGGTAAGTACACACATTAACCCATTTTAAATTAAATCGATATGTTATTATTATGACATTTAAATGTTTTCATATAGGATAAGAAATAAATATATTATATTATATGATTTAAACCAGCTCATACAGGTCACAAGCCCTGGGCAACCCTAAAAAACGTACACGTTCCCCTTATAAATAGCTTCGTCTCTATTACACTTCTATAATTTATCTTAATGAATATATAATACCTAGGATTTTATTTAATATATCACGAAACACACTCGAAACTGTTATAGTACCTAATTGAGCAATATAAAATAAAATCATTCAATTCTGATTCTCTCGTAATATAGACCGATTTTATCTGTACTGTACAGTACTGACTATAAAAGAATCGATAAATTATGCAATTCCATTAAAACACACGCCCTGCATTCTAGTCTGCATCTAGAAAGCCACGAGACACTGACACAGAATTACAATTTAGAACAATTGATAATAGGTATTTGTAAGTCTGTGCAAAATGCGATGAATTATATTTTAAGCTTTTAAGTTGGTAATCAGCTCATATAAAAAAGCTTATTTATCAACATAATAAATAAAAATGAACTTTGTTTTTACTATAACATGAGTATATATTGTATAAACTTCGATTTTTGATTTCAGATTTGTTAATACATCATACATTGTATCCTGATGAAGCGGCAATTAGCCCAGAAACATGTTTATATTTTCAAGTGGTGAAAACAAAGTATTATGTATATATTTTTATTAATTGTAGCGTATGGATGTAAAAGCACCCTTATCCATATGGAGTCTATATGGATGGTAGTAACGCTTTTGCATCTTGACACCACAATAATATTAATAACTTCACCATAAAATAATAAAGTTTTTAAAGAACTTATTCATATATTCTTCAATATTTAAGAACTTATTCATAGATTCTTCAATATTTGCATGTAAATGAGTTTTTGGTAACATGATTTCTATAATTAACAAGAAAACATTTTGCCTTAACCACTAATTTATTGGATTATAAACATGTTTCTAAGCCAGTGGTTCCTTTATTGGGATACAATGTATACTAAAAATTAAAATTCTAAGTTAAGACTTTAACAAGAATTTTATTTTTTAGTATAATACGTTGTATCCTCATAAAGGGACCATAAGCCCGGTAATATTTTATAATTCAATAAATTAGTGATTCATACAAAGTGTTTTCTTGTTGATTATATAGCTACTTTTAATATCATTATTGTATGAGTATGAAATATTTTTAATTTCATAAATGTAATCTCAAAACTGAAATTTTTTTAATGGAAAGAAAATTACTAAATTTTTCATTTAAGTTATTTATCAAATTGAATTAATTTCAGGTTCTGTGCTTGTTCGCTGTGCTGGGCGCCTCCCAGGCTGGACTCATCGCCTCCCACGGGTACGCGGCCCCCGTCCTGTCCCACGGGTATGCGGCCCCCGCCCTGGCTCATGGGTATGCCGCCCCCCTCAGCCTCGGTAATCATAAAATTATTATTTTAATAACTAGTTGTAACCCATCAAAATGACGGAACATTGGTTCACGTCTTTGCTAAGCCCTAGTATATATTTATAGCATATTTTTGGTGATCTACGGAGAGGCGGCCGTGGCAACATTTAAGCCCCTTTTTTTTTTGCCGGCCATTTTTTTATCTGTGAATTCAAACGAAATTACGTACGTTATACGAAGTTACGGGGACAGACAGATGAACGGATGGAAAGACGACGAAATTATTATGTTTGATAGTAGTAATTAAATAATAAACGCTAGTAATAATTACTCAATAATTGTAAGCATAAACCTGTATAAAAATCTAAAATATATCTCAATGCTATGCGATTTATTTTATATTTTTTAATGTTGTTAATTTATTTTAAAATATCTTAATACCTTTATGCTTTTATTCATTTGGTTTGAAGAGTAAATAAGATAAATAATTAAAAATTGTATGTATCACGATACATTTCTTAGTTCATTACAAACTAGTAATGTCTTGTTCATTACAAACTAGTAGTATTGCACCTCTTATATTATATGATTTATATCTCATATATATCATACTTATGAAAAATGTCTTTAAAGATTTACATATTAATTAAGGGATGTTGTTTTTAAAGGTATAAATAACACCTTAAAATGAAATGAAATTCATACAAATCGTGGTAACAACTATGGTATTAGCTTTATTGAAAACATAATTTTATGTCATTAATATCAAAAGAATGGTTTGTTTCAAAAATTTCAAAAATTCAGAATAGTTGTTCAGAATTGATATTTAAACATCTTAAGTGTGCCTTCATTCTAATATCATTATTTCTACAGTTTTACCTATATAAATGTCCCTATTTTTTTTTTAATATTATCCAGATCCTTTTTTAATATACATACTATATAATCAAGTTACATCACATGGTTTTGATTACAACGCATCTTACTCCAGTCATTCACATTTCTCAAAATCTTGAAACGTGATCGTAAAAAATTCCATCCGTTATGCCTTCAACAGACTCACCTTCACTATAATTTCTCTACCGCGAAGAGTGAGAGTGTTCTACATTTCTCTCTCGTAACTCGGCTCTGTGTCAGTGGGCCAGAGACGTTCGCTTTCATCAGGCGTCACGGTCAAGGCGGCCCCGCCCCTCGTCTCCAGTCCGCCCTCCCCTGACCAACCTACTTATGGAAGAGGCTGCGACGGAAGCTTCAATCTGGCGTGAAAACGAAAGTAGCGATGTCGTTCCGCACTTGCTTGAAAAAGCTTTACAAAAATTTTTGTGATGTGTTTTTAATTTTTATCAATACTCAAAGGGATTTTTTTTAATTTTTAACCAATACTCATGGAAGGTTGATGTTTCAAGTATTTTAATTGATTACAAAATCAAGGTAAATTTTACGATTTTTCTCATAAATAATATGTGGGGTGAAAAGGGTGAGTAGCTTGTTGGTCTTGTGGTTAGGACACTCACCTAGTGATCCAAAGGTCGCGGATTCGAATCTCACTCCAGACTAGCAAGTTTCCTATTTTCATAGCACAAGCGTTTAGCTTAGTTTGAAAATAGTAATAATATTGATGTGACACGTATTCCGTGTTGGCATCTCTATTAAAAAAAATTTAAAAAGTCAGCTATATCAAAAAAAGAATTGAATGCAGTCATCGAGGATCACTAATTTATAAAGTACTGAATTCGAGACTTTATAGAAAACCTAGTCTATGAATTTATAGGAAACTTGATTTTGGAAGGGGTTGATACTTAATATTTAGAATTCAGTATATTTTTAATTAGTAATCCTCGGTGACTGCATTCAAAACATTTTAAATTTTTTGGATATGGCTGCCTTTGCATTTATACCCCACATGTGTGGAATTGTTATGAGTATCCGGTTACCTCCAAAATATATGTCAACGCTTGCTCAAGTTTCCGCTTCCGCTTGTGCATCGGATGGCGCCGGTAATCTAGCGGAAAGGCCGCGCAACAAGATGCTTAGCATTGTAATGAACGATCCACCTAAACAACGGAAACATGATGTAAATTGATCACCTGTATGTTATGACGTTAATGACGTAATTGAGTTATTAGGACCAATTTTCTTTCCATGTCTGTGCGCGCGCACGAATTGTCAAAACGTAAACAAAACTTATCAAGGCACAGAGAAAATACAATCATTGACTGCATTTAATTGAAATATCATCATGATATTTTGTAGTACAGTCATAATGCTACGCAACCTTAAACAAGATAGTTTTTCAGATATGCTTTTTGGTTTTCCACATCTTTCGGCGTATTATGAATAGAATCAATATGAGAGATTTGTGTTTTTCATAAAAAAATATGTTTTATGATTATTGATATACTTACAAGTAGTAAAGAAAATAGTAAAACGTAATAAGTAAAAATCAAATTATTAACCTTATTCTGTTTTTCCTAATTTTTCTTCCGTGCATAAACTGTGAAATTGTAGTATAAATCTGTATAAAATTATTTTTGAAAATTCTTTGATTTAAAAATTAAATAAGTAAAATAATGACTTGTGCTTGTTCACTGAAATTGTTACAAATAATAAGAATAAGTTAATCTTTTCCACAATTATAAAATAACGCTTCCTTGAAACTAATAAAGGCTTTATATTATTTATGATACACAGGTGTAACGGAGCTAGTCCACAATATTTTACAGGTAGGTTCCTTATATTCAAAATTATAATTTAAAAAATTTCAACGATGTCCCAACTTTCGTTGCTCCAACTCCTAAATATTGATAATAAAACATTGTTGCTTGAAAATTTTAGATTCACAATTTAAGTGGGAATCTATCTGTAAATTATATTGGACTAGCTCTGTTACATTCTGTGAAACAGTAAAAAAAGTTTTTTTGAGTAGTATTTTTACTTACGTTAATATTTTTTTAAGTATTTTAAGCCCCTAAACTCATTCAGGTCACTCAGTCGTATCTCACGGATACGCGGCCCCCGCCTATGCCTCTCATGCCTATGCCGCCCCAGCCTACGCCGCCCATGCCTATGCCGCCCCAGCCTACGCCGCCCATGCCTATGCTGCTCCCGCCTACGCCCACGCACCCGCTATCATCAAGCAAGCCCCAGTTGAGATTTATGTGAGTTGTGTTTTTTCACTGTTTTTATCAATTAATGTTCCGGCGCCATATCTATTGCATCTCAAAAAATGTTGTTACTTTGTTTTTCTAATTATCAAATTTGAGACGTATTGACCTGATTTAAATAAAATATATAAAATCTTAACTTTTATCATTAAAAAGTATATAGTCTAACAAATGCCTTCATTAGATGAATTCGATAATAATATTATCTCTGATAATCTCCGCATAAACCCATCTTTCGGAGAACCTCTATTCACTGTAAATCTAACTGTAATCCTTTAATAAATTATAAGTAAGAAATTTTAGAAATAAGAAAAAAAGGTTTAAAGTAAATTAATTATTACAAATAACCAAATTCTTTTTGCAAATTGATATCATTTAAATTTGTTTTCAAATTAGTAGTTAATTCATTTCCGATATCTTTATATTTAATTTTGTTTATGTCTACTTTGAGTACTACTTTGATTTTAAATTTTTAGTATACTTTGTAAGCTGATGAAGGGATAATTGGTCCAGAAACATATTGATATTTTCAACAAATTAGTGGTGTTAGCAAAGTATATTATTGTCAACTATTAACTATATATTATAAGTTAATGGATAGATTGTTAGAATAAATATTTGAAACATTACGTAAAAACCCAATTAATGCTGAAGATGGATAAAAGATTATGTAATGGGGTTGTGTTTATAATACAGGCTTTATATTTAAAATATATTATATGCAAATAAAAATATTGGATGCAATGAAATCCAGTAAAAGTCCAATTATTATTCATTTGTTTATTAAATAAATTGTCAACGCATATTTGGTATCTTCCAGGCTCATCCCAAATACGAGTTCAACTACGGAGTGGCCGACCATCACACCGGAGACCAGAAGAGCCAGTGGGAAGCCAGAGACGGAGATGTGGTGAAGGGCCAGTACTCCCTGGTGGAGCCCGATGGCACCGTGAGAACCGTCGACTACACCGCTGATGACCACAACGGGTAAGAGACAGAGATAGTAATACTGCATTGAACAAAATCATTTGCCAATGCAGGCTGTTGCACATAAATCAGCTGTGGTAGCTCATTGTACAGTGCGATTATTGAAATCGTGTAAAATGAACTTTTTGCCTGATTCCTGTATTGTGTTGTGTTCAGCTTCAACGCGGTGGTGAGCAAGTCCGGGCACGCCGTGCACCCCGCCGCGCCGGTGGTGAAGTCCATCGTGGCCGCGCCCCTCGCCCACGCCCCGCTGTACCACGGATACCACTAAGCCTCCACCGCCGACCCTCGCCATCATCCCATATATTTATTGTACTACATCCCCACGCGTGCTTCGCCCCCGTTTCTGCAGAATCTAAGTCATTCAAAATTAAATAAATTTTTCTATTGTTTTCATTTTAGAAAACGCAAGAAAGTTTTTCTTTGTTTTTCTGATAGCCATCAATCACGCAAGAGTGGTTCTATCATTCTATGAAACGGAGGCGAAATTGATATTATATACTCACGATGTGTTTGTGATAGCTAACGAATGTGAGAATGGCGAAATTGTCTCCGACTTATGTCTGCTTATTTAAATTGCAAATGCTTTCAAATTTCCTCCATAAATTATTAGATTGAACGAGTATAATTCTCTTAAAACAATCTCAAACCTCATCGCACATCCTTTTAATACAAAGAGAGGTCGATTGAATTTAATAATATACGTATATTATTTTATGTATATTTTCTTCTCAATATTCGATAACTCTTTTATAAAAAATCCTTCCTCGATCGATCAAATAATTTGTTGAAAAATATTTGCAATGCTATGTTTTGATGTAAAAAAGAAAAGTGTCTTTTATATCACAAGCACAGAATGGAAAACTCATGACAAAATCAAAAATATTGAAATAATAAATATACTCATTATTTTGTTATTTTTTTATATTTATTACCATAGCCTACATCCACTCAATGCCTGTCTGTTTCCTGTCTATAATCTCCTAAACCGTTTTACCGCTCTAAGTTTTGTAATGTTAGTCTAAGGACCCAGCGCAAAACAAAAGCATTATTCCAGCTTACCTCGCATACAGTGATGCACTTTACCATATTCCAAAATAACATTTTTACAATGCCAAATATACTAGGTACAGACACTAAAAAAAGGTGGATGTGTGTACTTATGTACGTAAAAAGTTGTTAAAAAGTCCTTAGCACACATAAAAAACCACGCATTAAAACAATATTAAAGCAAAAACTTTACAAATGTAAAATATACATTACCACGACAATAGCGACTTCCTCTGAGGTTTCGCAATTTACGTCGTTGTCTCTATTATTAAAAATCTGATTCCAAGAACCGCATAGTAACTACAAACCTTTTCCAGCGGACATTTCTAAAATGATGATATTCCATTAAACGCAGCTGAACGCAGTCATAGACGATAACATGAAATACAGAAATCTGTACGTAAAGCCCTTTTTTGGCAGTTCCATTACGCAGCTATAGCTAGACCGCATTCAAAAGAATGTGCGCAGAAAATATGTGTGTTGTTACGATGCAAAAAATGAACACAGAAGAAGTTTTTCTAGTAAGTAAGTAACCTTTTTTAAACCAAAAAATATATATTTATTTGGAATATCATATTGAGGCTTGTAATACAGGCTTACCAGGCAACTTTCTTCCGCTTTCTTCTTACCGGACAAAGCTAGGGAATGGTCTTTTGATTGTGGTCGACCTATAAAATCCTATTCCAATAAATAGTTCTAATTTTCAATTCAACAACAAATCATTCGTCAGCTTTTTAATTGAGCATCTTTATGATTGGTACTCGACTCAAGATGACAATACATTTTTTATATGACTGGAACATTAATTTCAAGTGAATAAATTTTTGACAGTTACACAACTGTCATAAAAAATACATGAAATATACACATTTTACTCTCTTTGACGGCTAAATTCTAGTGCGCATGGATGCGCGCGCAATTCATTGGATACTAAAATTTCACTTTAAAAACTAACTTCATGGTCTCGCATTCCGCTACATGCTGCGCAAGCGCAGCTTCTCTTACAATAAAAAAATTAACCTTAATGCGCCTATCATATATTATTTATTTTTAACAGTTAGTATAAACATAGTGAACAGGGTAAAGTATAAATTTGTAATCTGATAGAATGCAATCACCTACTTGCTTGGTATATAATAAAAGTTTAAATAATTTTTCGAAATATTTTTTGAGACACACGAAATGAAAAGACATAAAATTATATCCTAATCATCTTTCTCTAGAAGGAATTCAAACGAGATCCAACTGATAGCCTCAGGTGTTTCCTTATCAATTTTCTAAAGTACTAGACATATGTTAAATGAAAACCACACTTGTTAAGTGGGCCGCTAAGCACAGTGTACAAATACCAGAATAAAATTATTGAAAATTCTTAATGACTTTTATTTCAAATTTACAATCGTAAACGATGATTTATATTCAATAGTGAGAGTTTTAACAAACACAAATTTATAAATAAAATCGTATTATGAGAAACTTTTGTAATTATTTCAAAAGATTTATTCTCAATAAAATGCCATTGTGAGAATTAAAATTAAAAAAATTCTGGTAACAACATACGTGCCCACATATCTGATTTTCAAATTAATAATAAAGGATTTGTTTTGTTGAAGAAATTTATAATTTTGAAAGCATTAAATACATACATTCTTAAAAACTATTTTAGAACTTTTGATTGAAATTGGAGAAAATATCTATGTAATATTTATTTAAAAATATATTGCATCACATGCCGTAAAATTTTGGGTTCTACATTCCTAATTTCTGTGCGAATATTTTCTTGAAGCTGCCGAACTTAAGTTGACAGACATTATCTTCAAACACAATATGTAGAATAACTTAAATCATCCATGTAATATACCTATTCAGAACAAATATTTAAATAATATTAGAAAAGTAAAAAATAAAAATA
Organism: Agrypnia vestita; assembly: GCA_016648135.1. Taxonomy (NCBI): domain Eukaryota; kingdom Metazoa; phylum Arthropoda; class Insecta; order Trichoptera; family Phryganeidae; genus Agrypnia; species Agrypnia vestita. The sequence continues at coordinate 10,493 of JADDOH010015446.1, forward strand.
TCTTCTCAAAATGAAATTCTCGTACCAATATTGTTGTTTGGACGTGAAGCCTGGAGCTGGAGTATATATCGCAAATCCATGTATGATAGAGTAAAGAATGAAGCTATTAGAAATAATATAAAGCTTATCTTATTATAGATAATAGAATTTAAATTGAGTTGCTTAGATGACTTAGGCATGTCGAGCGAATAAATAAGGAAAGAATGGTAAGAAAGTTACACGACGCGAGTGTTAACGGCGCCAGAATGAGAGGGCGACCGTAGAAGACGTAGCATGACCAGATAAACCAGATATTGGAAGATGACATAGTGGTCCTGCTAGGAGCCTCAACAATCGTCGAGCTAGCATGCAAAGATGTATTTATGTGGATGAGGTGGGAGAGAGGAAGGAAAGTGGCACTCTATTTCAGAAAATAGCTTACTAGATTCCCAAAATACTACAGATGTGTTTAAAAGAAAACACCATTAAGTTACTTTAAAAAACTTTCAGAGGAAACTAATGTATATTCGTAGGATTCAGGGATTGGAGAACAGGCCAATTACCCAAAATGGGATACTACTAAGAATGTTATGAATGAATAGATAGATTGATAGATGAATAGTTACGATGCGATGGTTCAAATAATTATTTTAAAATGAGTAATGTTATATCATATACATATATATAAAACACGAATAGATTTTGAATTACGTAATACGCAACCTACGCGTAACAGACTTTATAATATGCTAAATATAGAAGGCAGCGGAGTTAAAAAGAGATTATCTTGACTGATTGTAAGATTATAAAGTAAGCTTGTAATCTTATTCATCTTGCGTAGGATACATCAGGACATTGCATCCTGGATGATAACCTTCGACAGAAGATGGCACCTTGAAGAAAGTGGATCAAAAAATTTAATACTTTTATTGTAAACAATAAAACCTTCATCTATTTACGAACAAATTCTACCACCATTGCTTTAGTTTATAATGATTTTTATATATTAATGAGTTGATGACCAGTGTCCACAGCTTTTTAATTTTCCAAGGCAAGAGTACTTTTAAAAGACTTTTTTGATTATGTAATTTTAATTTGTAAACTGTTATTTTATTTTATTAAATACGTTCTAATTTTTCAATTTGTAAATAATTTGCAAAAAAATATTGAGTACAAGAAACAAACAATTCGACATTTAAATAGAGTTTAACTGAGAAATTAAGGCAGAGTGAATTCGAAAAACTACAGAACTTTGTAAATAAATTATGAACAAAACAATTAAATATTTTACATTTTTAAATACTATTTTCAAAAAATTATCTTTTAAATTTAATAAAAAAGGTTACAAACAATATATGATACGAAATAGAATGTGTGGAAGAGATATTAGACAAAATATAATCCCAATCAACTCCCAATTAAAATATTCTAACCTTCATGATTTTATATATATATATATATATATTAACTAAGGTTATGTAAATGTTGTTATTTATTATTTTTATGTTATAATTTTTATTTTGTCTAATCTTCGATACTATTACATATTTTAATACTCTATATATCTGTCTATCTAAAATCATTCACTTAAGTTCCGTTGAAATTTTTCCTCAAAATATTTTGAAAACATATTTAACGATAGAAAAAATATTTAAAAAAAAACTTATTTTTTGTAAAAATATTATATTTTATTTGATTTAATCAATGAAATATATTAAAATTCAGATTGCATTTAAGCCTTGTCAATTTAAAATAATTGTACTAATTTATCAACCAATTGACTTTTTCAGTTCTTAGTAGGTAATCGTAAGTGTTCATATTAATAGATTACAGGCACGCCATCTATCCGTTACATATTGCACTTAAATGAAAATGTTTTTCCTATAAGCGCTTAACTTTATAAGTAACTGCTGTCCCATTCATGTTCGAAAGACTTTCAAAGGGCTTTCGGAGTTCAAAACAAGATCACGATTAGAAAAATAGCGTGGAACTACATTTTTAAGAAAGACATGATGTATGTACGTAGACTCAAGATATAGGTAAGATGAAATAATTACGATTGACGGATCATAAAATATTTTTTCCCAGGCTGCACGGAGATTTCAACATCCGTGTTGTTTAACACAGCATCCAATTACATTCAATAGGTATTATTACTTGCGTGTATTATAAATAAAATTTGTATAAAAATATTGGTTTAACACCCATTTTGCACTGGGAAATTCAATTATGTTTAATTCGGCATTTTGTAATGATTATTTTAATATGATTACGCCCACCATATTTCAAATAGAAATACACATGTGTCAATTTAAAAATATCTCGATTTATAATAAAATTTATTTATTACGTTGATAGGAAAAATTCAATTATGGCTACAAAGGTAAGACAATTTTTACAATAAAATTGCTGCTTATTATGAGTAATGGCCAAATTCAAAAGTCGATTTTTATTCATTCGACTGATGAAAATGTTAAACAAAATACTGTTCAAAATGTATTTTACAATAAAAACATTTTTTTATTATTTATGATAAGCGTATATGTATTTACTCATTCATTCGACCAAATTTATTCACGGTAGGCTTTGAAATATTCTGAGCGTAGTTCTACCCTTCAATAAAAAATAAAATATTTTGGAATATGCGTTATTTATGATAAGCATCCATAACTAGTTTGTTACACTATCGCATTGCAGTCCAATAACATCACTTAATTTATATAATACTTAACAAATGATATAATTGTATAATTAATACATTAATCGATTTAATATAATTTTAATGCTTTTTTCACAATTTAATTCCGAAATAAGTATATTTATTTTGTTTCTTTGTTGAATAACAACCTTTTAAAATGTCATATTATAAATGGATTTAGAGTTGAAGTGATTTTTCATTATGATCATTAAATTGAGTGAAAAACAAAAACTACGTTACTTCTACCTGAATTAAATTATAATGTTACTATTCAAGTTTCGAGAGAAATTTCATTTACCCCCTGTATTATTATAATTTTTAGTATTTAGTATTATATTAAATTTTATTTAACAATACATGGGGTAATGCTGGCTTTCACCGGTCTTGTTATCACCGGTGAATAGGATAAACCGCAGTCGAAAGAGTTTTCTAAGGGTTTAAGATGTGATAGTTGATTTCGTATTATTTTCGGATAACATGTCAAGGCTAAAATCTACACACGAAGACGAACAAAAGTAGATTTATTCTATTTGTGAACAGTGTACTCGATTAGGGATAAATTTTCTTATTGGACAGTGGTAATGGCTTTTGGAAGTGAAGAGGACTAGATCAGTAATACAGAGGTGTAACTAAATCAAATTGAAATACCTGAGAGGTTGAAATACTTCGAAAAAGAATGTGTCTCGCGTCGAGAGACAAAAGATGAAAATTTGTAGCTGCAAAAATGTTTTAAAGTGAACTAACTAACTAACCTACCATCACGCCGTTTCCCCGTGGGGGTAGGCAGAGAGGATAGAGTGCCATACTCTTCTGTCCTGACATACAACTTTCGCTTCGTCTACATTCATACATCTTCGCATGCAAGCTCGACGGTTGTTCAGGCTTCTAACAAGACCATCTTCCAGTATCTGATTAATCTGGTCATGCCATGTCTTCCGTGATCGCCCTCTCTAAGTGCGATAATAAAATAAATCCAGTCAAGTTTCAAGTTCAAATAGACTGTTTATAAATATGTGTAGGTATAGGCCCAGTTTAGTATATGGTTATCGAATTGGTGACCAAGAATCTAGGTAGCTGAAATGAAAAATTAAAGAGAGGAGCTGGAATGATATAAATGAGCCGAGTGATAAATAGTGAGATGAGGAAGACATTAGGCATTATGCCTTTAATTCTACTCAAGAAAGATCTATATTATGTTATTATTGTCTTATCTTAAGGATGTCTTAATAATGCCAGCATAATCAGATAAATGATTACCATGATGGAACTTCTTTGTAATTGAAAATAAGAAGAACTTTGAATCATTCGCTAGGCTTATTCTATTAGTTATAAAATACCCTGACGATGGAAAGGTTTTTCTGAAACATGTTGGTGTAATTAATCAAATGAAAGTAGTAGATGTATACAAATAATACAATCAATATTTTTTTTGCAAATATGTTGATGATAACCTGTCGACTCGACGTATCCAAGCGCAATGTTGGCACATAAGTTGTTCAACATATATTTAAGCTCAGCCCAAAATAAAAAGGCAACTATACTCGTGATGAAGTAAATCAATTTAATCAATCGATTTAAGAATTGCGTACACCTTAATATTATGCAACTGATCTTAATTTAAAGTTGATCCGTTGATAGCGTCAACTTTTATGAATATAGTAGTATAAAGCTTGGCATATGAATAGTTTAATGAATATATGTAACAATTTCTTTCTTAATAGCTTTCATAATAGTCTTTTGTACTACTCTTTATGCACTCTTTTTTTGGTTAATGAATATTCCTTCAATGTTAATGCCCTAAGGGCGTATGAAAAAATAAATAAATAATTGACTTTAGAAAAACGGATGATTTAAATGCAATTTAATATACACCCTTGGCATGTTCAACCGTTGTGCTTATTAGGTTCTAATTCCTCTTAATTTTCCTTATACTGTCTAAAAATGGTTCTCAAAATTCAGACAAGTTATAATTTACTTCGAACTAGAAGACTTCTATTGTGTAATGTACTTTAAATACTTCAAATATATGGAAATTAATAAACATTTAAATGTTGAAGTTAAACTCATATTTGAACACAAAAATCTGATTTAATGTATTGCACATATAACCCCAGCTTAGAATATTTTGAAAAGCGGATTCCCGTTTTTATTTATAAATTTGTAAAAAAAATAATACGATATTCTATTGATTTATATATAAATTTCATCCCTTATATACTACAAACTTCGCAATAGCATGCATAATGTTGGATTAGATTTTATGTGTAACATCAAATGGGACGATAAATTTAACTTCAAACGTAACGTATGCGCGTAACAAATTTATTACAGGATGCCGGCTATTAAACATATTCTGTCATTTGGTGTAAAGCAATTTACTCGAAATTTGTAATTTTTGCAACATTTTTCTATTTCATAATCAGTGTAATTGAAATATTGTAGAGAATCTTTATTTTTTACTCAACTAGTATTGCAGATTTGAAATAAATAATTGTCAGATACACAAAATACAGTAGCGTTGCTTAATTAACTTTATACGTAAGTATAACTGGAGAACATATTTAAATATGGATAGATAAGAAATGAACTAAGAAATATCTTATCATTTCAATCTGTTTTTTATCTCGAGATATGGAGTGATAAATGTAATATTAACAAAAGATTTATTTAATTTTTTAACAGAACCTTAGCTGCACGCGAAGCCTACAGCTGAACTCATTTATGGGTTAATCGATTTCCGATCACTCCGGACTTCTATTTTGATAGCAGGTGCCTGAGGTATCCACGTGGAGCGCGTAATGTGTCGGTGTCGCAAACCTTGATTTGGGTCAGTTTTGAATATGAGCCGGCTTTTATCTCAACTGCAGCAACAAAAGACATGTTCCGTTTTGCAACATTTTGATTTTGACAGACGCCAGCCAGTTTGGCCAAAGGTAACTGGTACACCCGTCCAGCCAGCCTGGTATAAAATCTTGGCCAGTCTTCGAATTGTCACAGTTCTATAACAGCAGCTTAAGAGATCAGCGGCTTACATAATGATTTCAAAGGTAGGTAAATAATTCACAAACGATCTGGTCACGCCCACACTGGGGCACGCGACACTCACCCGCACGAAACTCTCGCCTTAGTATTGCATTCCAGTGCATTTAACCAACATCATAACTTCTTCAAGTCCGCTACCGATTATACAATTTCACGTAAAGATTGGTACATATTCGCAAACATTCACACCATATATTCGAACTCTAAGTAATTTACAATAAATTTAAGTTGTAATGTGTTTCCAGGGTATACATTCTGTGCACCTGTTTCATTTATATATAATATTGCACTGTTAATTTATTATTTACATACGCAAATATTTTATATAATTAACCTTATTTGTTATTCTCAAAAGTACAGTAAAATCTTGTTTTACCTCCATTAGAAAACTCTAGACATAACATAAAGCAGTACGTAGTTCTAAAAAAACTTTCAGTTAATGACTTTTTTAAACTTCATCAATAACAGCAAAATAATTATTTATATTAATAAAAATAAAACTCCTTGTATAAAATCACAATTGTATGAATTATCAACATGTTGGGGGCCAATAATCCCTTCCATATCACACAATGTATACTTTTTTAAACGCTAACGTTGATCATAAAAAATTGATTGTACATTAATATACATGTTAACATTTTTTTCTAGATTATCACCGTAAGCGCCATCCTGGCTCTAGCTCACGCTGGCCTTCTCCCGTCGCACGGCCACGCTGTCTCCTCGCAGAGCTTCATCAGCCATAGCCACGCGGCTCCCGCCCCCGCGTACAAGGCGTACGCCGCCCCTGTGGCCTATGCCGCCCCGGCGCTGAAGGCCTACGCCGCCCCCGCCTATTCATCCGCTCACGCTGTATCCTCGCAGAGTTTTGTGAGCCACGCCGCTCCCGCGATCAAAGCTTACTCGGCTCCGCTGGCGTACGCCGCCCCAGTCCTGAAGGCCTACGCTGCCCCGGCTCATTCGTCCGCCCACGCCGTGTCTTCGCAGAGTTTCGTGAGCCACGCCGCTCCCGCGATCAAGGCCTACTCCGCCCCCGTGGCGTACGCCGCCCCCGCCCTCAAGGTTTACTCGGCTCCGGCCCACTCCTCGGCCCACGCCGTGTCGTCTCAGAGCTTTTTGAGCCACGCCGCTCCCGCTCACGCCTATAAGGCCATCTCTGCCCCCTTGGCCTACGCCGCGCCAGCCTACAAATCTTACTCCGCTCCTCTCGCTTATGCTGCGCCCGCTATCAAGGCGTACGCCCCAGAACCATATGTAAGTGTTATAGTTTATTTAAAAAATATATAAAAGTATTTGATTTAATCATCATTAATATATTAATTTATATAGGAGATTTTACTTACTTAGTTACCTACCTTCACGCTTTGTGTGGGTAGACAGAGAGAATAGAGCGCCACACGCGTCTGTCCTGACGTACAATTCTCGCCTCATCCAGATTCATACATCTTCGCATGCTGGTTCGCCGGTTGTTGAGGCTTCTAACGAGACTATCTTCCACTATCTGGATAATCTGGTCTTGCCAATATCTTAAGCGGTCACTTTCTCTTTCTGGCACCATCACACAGCATTATATATATATATTAGATATATATATATTATATCTATATATATATATATATATATATATATATATATAGAAATTCATCTCAACATAGACACAACAATAACAGACTTTCATTTAATTTTATTATTTTATTTATATTATATCGTATTATTATGTCATCTTATTTTGGATTTGTTAAATTTTGATTTTGTTTCTGAGATTGATGTAATTTAATTTAATTTAATTTCACTCTTTTTATTTTACTTTTCGGTTACATTCTTATGCCACGTTTAATTTTATTTTGTAAAATGCACTTCTTAATAAATTTTGATTTCTCCTCTCCTCTGTACCCAAGACATAGTGACGTGATTTTGTGTGGACGCTCTGTCGCGCCACACACACGTCTAAGCATTGTCTGCAGCGTGGCGAGGTTAACCGCTATAGTATTAAAATAATGCCGATCTGCATGGCGAAAACGTATGGCCGATACGGAGTTATTGCTCACAAAACAGGTCTGTGGTGGATCCCACTTCACTGCCTTAATATGTATTTTACACGAGTGCTCTTTAAAGGGACCATTCAAGTATTACGTAAGCAGCAAAGGGGAGTGGGGGGTCATAGCTTTGCTTATTTTTGATGACATGGGAATGGGGGGGTCTGGTTAGTGATTACTTCAGCAATATTTATTTACCTTTTCTGATTTTTCAACAAAATTTTGAACACGTATGAAACCTTCCTTGTCTATACTCGAAAGCAAAAAGCATGTTCAGGGATTCCCTAAAATATTTTATGCTTACTAACTCTCACGCGATGTTTTATGGTTAAGTTACAAAGAACTGATGTAGGTAAATTACTACACGCGCAATTCTTATTTATCTATTTTTAATTATTTTTTTTGTAAAATTAAGTAGATACTGACGTATATATAACACATACTATGGAAACCCTAATTGTATACAAAATATAAATACCAAATATAAAATATATACCAATGATTACGTAAGCATAGAAAGGGGGAGTAAGAGCTTTGCTTACTTGTGCTGACAAGGGGGAGGGGAGGGGGGTTAAAAATTACTAAAATTCTGCTTACGAAATACTTGAATGGCCCCAAAAAGGCAACTATAAAAATAATATTTTAAACATATATATACACTTGTACAAACCATTAGTCCCATGTGAAAAATCCTTGATTGTCTGAAAAGGAATATTATTATTTTAGGCGCACCCCGCTTACAAGTTCGAGTACAGCGTGTCCGACCACCACACCGGCGACCAGAAGAGCCAGTCGGAATCCAGGGACGGGGATGCGGTGAAGGGGCAGTACTCCCTCGTGGAACCTGACGGTTCCATCAGGACCGTGGACTACTCCGCCGATGACCACAGCGGGTAAATATATCACTTAATCAAACTTTTCCTGTAAAATAAAATTTATCTCAACTAAGTCTCTGAGATTTATCTCATCGTGTTTAATTCCGTAGACACGGGTCATTACAGTGAATCAGAATAGAAAAAAGTCAAATCGAATAATTTTCAATGGAGATATCATTCCACCCCCGTAATACGAGTTGTTTATTGAATTTTAATTATATATTTTTTTTATATTGATAGATTTTTTACGGCCGGCATACAATAAATTTTTTTTCTGGATCAAATGATCCAGAAAAAAAATTGGTCAGCAAGCAGTGGTCTGAAATATTCTGTTGCAAGAAAAACCGTAATAATAACCCAGAGTATGTTGTATTTAAAGGTTAATCTACAAAAAACATGAAATCAATGAAACTTTGAAGGAGGTTTTTAATTATTTGATACATTAATACATTCTTGTGAAGTTATGATAATTATGGTTATAAAAACTGAAAAAAAATTACAGTAAATTTTCTGCTCCATTTAAAAATTAACCCTGAAGCCCCGGAATCCCGAGAGTTCAATTCTAAGAGGGTTCCGACAACACTGAATTTTTCATGATTGCATTTAATTTTACCGACCAAATATTTTATTTCTGGACAATTTGTTTCTCATTCAGATTAATTCATAAATTCATAACTCATACATTCATAATTCATACATTCATAATTAATTAATAAAGTGAAATGCTTACATATATTTACACGCTAGTAGATCTTTTGACGTACAATGTTTCGTTGTGTCGGTAATTACGGGTGTAAGCACCAACACAACGAAACAAAACGCCTATACGTATGCACGGCTTTACATACTAATACCATTGTATTTCTTATGTGAAAAGAGGTCTTCGTCGTGCAGATCAAAATAGTTTCTAGAATATATTTATACATTTGTAAACATTTTTTATTTTTTCCAGATTCAACGCAATCGTGAGCAACTCCCATGCACCCCATCATGGTTACTCCCATTAAATTGGACAACGATGGGAATTTTTTCGATATTTTGTGCTTAATAATTATGTTCCCTTAAGTACTTGTTTATTTATTCTTAATTTATTTTTTATATCATTTTCCTATTATTTTTTTAATTTAGGAGCATCAAGTACACTTTCACAGTCTTCCCTGATTCTATGATTGCCTTTTCTATTTCATAAAAATTAAACTTATCCCTGTCGATTGATGTGTATTGACGTTTCAAGTGACCCTTGAGGCAAAAATATATCCTATCTATACGCTCGTTCTTTCAAAAAATCTTCATTTTATTTCATAATCACATTCACATCTTATATTTCCATTGTAAATAAAATTCCATTTAGTTTATTATTTTGTTTTATTACTTTTTTCTATAAAATATATTTTTTAGAAAATATACTTATTTACTTTATGTATAGTATACATACCTATAATACTTTTTTATTTCGATATGAAATTATTTTGATAAATTTCTGTATTACCAATTAATACATTCTTAGCTTCATTTCCTCATCCATATTATGAACAAAAAGTGAGAACAGAGAGAGATATATCTTCTACACAACATTATTGTGTAGAAGATATAACACGAATTTACCTAATCGAGAAATATATAAAATAATATTAAAATTTAATTTAATTTAAATTCAAATGTATGTATTCGTTTACCGTCCACGATAGCCGTAATTTATTATATAAAAGATCCTGGCTTAGACAATGTACTTTTTGAATTTTAAGAAAGTTCTCACGAATGTAGTTTTAAAATATTTATTAGCTTATTGCTATCAAACCATATCGTTATCATGTAGACATTAAATACGCCGTACAAACATTAAATACAAAAAAAAACAGATTCTCAATACAATAATTACTATACACAATATATAAATATTATTACTATACACTCAACTTTCCTGATTGATTTTAGCCTCCTCAAAAAATTGACAATGATCACGAGTCATTTCTCTCCGGTGCTGGATTTCTTAAAGATATATGTCATTGACGGCATTGTCACTTGATTTTACTTTATTTCTCAGTTAAAAAATTTTTTTGGCAGCAATTAAAATCTGAAAAAAGAATGAGATTAAATATAAAAAATGTAATTGAAATGATTTTAGAACACCTTGTCATTTTCACTTAATGGTTTTTAATCACGTTTTTATTAGACTAGCCTCTCCTTCAAAATTGACGTTACTTTTACATGTCGATTCCTAAAGAACGAGTATTTATTTGTTTATAAAAAAATAAAAATAAAACAAAAAAGGAAGAAGAAAAAATTTATACTATAAAGAAGTTACGAACGTTACACGAAGTTACGACGAGCGGACGAACGGACGGATAGACAAATAAATTATTATATTTGAGATAAGGATGCAATACAGAAGCAAATAAAAAAATATTTAATTAACATATTTCATTAATTCTCATTTTTCTTCGATTGCATTAGTTCACATCCTTCTTCGTTTCCGTGGATAAATCTGAATATATAATCAAACCAATGTTATTGCTTCCTGTGTATATCTCGTTCTAAAAAAAATATTTTGATGTCCTGTCCTAGTAAAAAACACTATTATTGAAAACGATAAATTAAGTCCACATAAGTTATAAACATGCGGCCACCTCTACACAAATAGGCGAACTTTTAATACCTTGATCTTTTCGGATAACAAATGTCAAGGAAATCATTTGGGATACGAAAAACAACCAAGTGCATTGAGTGTTACCATATTAAAAACAAAACGTTGGTGAGAAATAATAATTATATTTATATTACGAATATATTAATTAGGCTTTGTTAAAGTATTTAAATTATTCAAGATTTATTGTATGCAAATTATTATATACCTACATAATGTTCCTTTATCCAACTCTTTGAGCAAAACATGTTGTGTAAAAATAGTAAAATTTTATAAAAATTAACCGCGAAAACACGTAATATTAAAAAACCACGTAAGTAATATTAAAAAAAACATTATTATATATTGAGGAAGAATGATAGCTACAAACTGTAGTAAAAATCTGAATCTATGTAAACACATCAAATGAATATGAGAACTTAGATCAAAATTATCAGATACGTACTCACATAATTCAAAATAAATATATTTTTCAACATGGAGTTTCCGAAATAAATATATCTTTCTTAGTTTGAAAATTAGATGGCTATGAAAGAAAAATAAATATTTATGACAATACTTTTTACAAAATACTTTTTTGCTATCTTTTTTCAAAGTTTGTTTTAAGTTTAGCTAGTTTGAGGGTTTAATAACTTAATTATAGCGAATGAAATAAAAAAATTGGGATTAGGAAGAGAAGGTAGGGTAATAATTTTATAGAGAACATTGAATAAATCAAGACGTTTAAGGAGTGAAATTTACTTAATAAAATTGATTTATTTTCCCCTTCTCCCTAAGGTACATTTACATAAAAGTGTTAAATATTATAATTATTTGTTTTCAATATTATAATTGTAGTCAAATTTACACATACCCTTTATTACATAAATAATTTCTCGGATTCAATTATTTAAAATAAAGGAGGCCCCGCACAATGACTTAAGTGCTTCCAGAAGCGATAGATATAGAAGCAGATAGAAGTTGGAAATAATCACTTAATATTTTGTTTAGGAAATGATTCTGGGATACAAGTGTTTATATTGGGTATCGTAATAATCCTGACCGACTTTGGTCGATTGCGAAATGAGCTAGTTACCTTGTTGCTTAAGTACCTATACACTGTTTATTTGATTTACTATGACATTCCGTGCATCTAAAATTATTAAAAAATTAATTTAACTCACATTTAAACAATTATTTTTAGAAATATAATTTATTTTTATGGAATATTTTTTAATGAATTTACAAATAATTACAATTTATAAACACAGATGTTTTATTCTGTGGCTACAATCCTGCAATGGTTACATAAACGGTACTCTATATTTTGTATTAAAAAGAATTCAGATAAAGAAATTGAATGTGTATCCATGGCTCCACTGCGTTTGATACGTTTAAAGAAATTACTACGAGTTTGTTAATTTTGAAACGACCTTTATAATTTCGCAATAAATATGTCGCCTTTGATTACAAAATGGCGTTTAAAGTTGATAGATAGAAATGAAGTAATTAAAAATTCAAACATACAATGACTATTGTAACCAATACGTTTTGTTTACTTAGGGATTTAATCATGCAAGAATAAATAACTTAATTAAGATAAATTATAGAAGTCTCACAGAGATAAAGCTATTTATATGAGAAACGTTTATGGAAGACTTTTTATAGGATGGCCCAGGGCTTACGACCTGTACTTACGACAATTGTATGAGTATAATATATTCCAAATCTTGTTATATATTTGAAAAAGTGACTGTGTTCTCAGAACAGACATAAAAAATATTGTTAATAAATACTCTAACTGCATTATAAATGTGTCTTAAATATATGCACGGGTGGACAAACTTCCGTTGTATCCTAGTCCGCTCGCCTAAAAAAGAGGTTTAGTTCAACTATGAATAATTTTATTCTTCGTGATCCAGACTTGTATTATTAATTATGACCAGATAGATAATCTTCTGCAAAAACCAATTTTTGTATGGTGAAAAGATTTTTTTTTTTAAATCGATGGATTTTCTTAAAATAAATAACTGTTTTTGATTTATTTACACATGTGATATATGTTTTTCGTACATTATGTGCTTATTTAAATAATAATTAATAAGTGGAGACAAATTTTACCGCAGAAAACGTCGACTTGGAACGCGCTCAAACAATAAACGTCTCGCTCAAAGCGCGGATCACACAGCCTTGGGGATTATGAAATGGCACCGAATATTAGAAAAGTCAGTTTCCTCCCGCAGAAGGACTGATGGCATTAACAGATTATTCTCGCATTTTCGTAACCATTAAGTGACCATTTGTAGTATTTTCACATAATTCAGTTCTACTGCCTAAGGCTCAAATGATTTTTATACATTTTCATGTAATCCTCGAAGTGCAATCTTCTAAATATAATAATTTCGTTGTCTGTAACGTCCGTAACTTGCTGTAATAAAGCTGGAATTACTAGTTTATATAAAAAGAACAATGGTTCGGGCAATCTTCTAAATAAAATAATTTCATTGTCTGTCTGTATGTAACTCTTATAATTTTCTGGAATGAAGCAAGAATTATAACTTTATATAATTTGAGTGTGACACGCAATCAGCGCGCAACACGGAATAGCTAAGGCAATCGCCACCAAATTACAGTGATTTTTCATATGCACACGACTAGTGTAATAATTATAAAAGATAAAACAATAGTATTTTGACATGTTTGATGTTCAAAAAACTATTTTACTTCTTTAGTATTGAGATAAACATACAACGATTCTTATGTACACGCTTTTTTAATAAAATAGTTGCACATTTTTAAATACATATTTTGATATTTTAAAAGATTATTCATATAATGATAAATCATTTTTTGACTAAATGAGATTATTTTGATAACTTTAACAAGATTTTACTCGCGCATGTGAGCTACATATGTTCTTGATTACCTAATGGAACTTTTTGTGATAGGGTTCAAATAAGCGTAGATAAAATAGAATTAAAAATTGTATTTGACATTTATATTTTTTTAAATTTAAATGAATTTTTTTTCTTTAACATATATGTATAACAAATGAAAATGATGAATTAGATGCTTATACTTTTATCCTTTTATTGTAATTTCACGAAATATATAAACTAAAAACCAAAGAATAACAAAAAATGCCACATTTCTTCCTTGTAAAACCACAGATGTCGCCCTCGGGCGCACTAATCACAATTACTAGTTTTGGCCGGACCCAAAGCTGTCGCTTGAATAATAATCTTTACTGTTAAATATTCACAATATTAATATTAGTCGAAAGATGTAAAATAAAAATAATAATTACGTTCTCTATGTAAACTTAATTAAGTCGCACGATGACTCGGCGAAGAATGAATATTCTCAAATCATTTGTTTGCCTTTCATCTCGCCATCATTGAGGGATACAAAAACATGTATTCTGTCAGGCGGCTTGGAGCCAAGAAAAAATAAATCGAGGCATTAATTACTTTTACGTCAGTTGAGATGTGTTTATTAGAACATTTTGAAAATGTTACCCAATCTCTTGTAATACTCCTTTGCCGGCGCTAAATCGTGAGAATTGTCTACGCTTCTTAGCTACTGTAATGTGAACGTTGTTAAGTATCGTATATTCACTTTCATGGCATATTCTTCCTAAAATAAAATTTCCACACATCTAACTAGTACATTCAAGTAAAAAGTACTTTTTTCTTTGTGTTATGATATTTGTAGAAACTTGTCGTGTGTCGAATTCATCATTCACCGGTCAAAAATGTGTCAAATTAGCCGAGCAGCTTTTAATTTCAAACATTGGCATCAAATAACTATTGTATAGTTTGAAAATAAAATTGAATAAATATATATGACGCTTAAAAAAAATTATAATAGAACCTAAGGAATTAGATTTTAATTTACAGCTATAAATATAATACAAATTCTATTGATGAGATTTATACTATTTGTATTTTTTAATATTATTATACTATTTGTATACTATTTATACTATTGTACTAATGCTTAAAAAATATTTTTTTCTTGCACTCTTATTCTGCTGCTTACATACTTATTTTAATGTATTATATATGATATATTTGTGTGCTATGTTATGTGAAAAAATTGTTAACTTTGCCTGTCTCGACGCAGATTTCTCTAGTGAAACAAGCATAATCCGACCAATATATGTACATTTGTTTTATACAAATAAATTAATAAATAAATAAAAAATAATCAATTATTAAAAAATATATATTATTTTTTCAACAGAAATGTACTTATTTATTTGAATTTTGTTTTTTAATTTACCTACAGTTAGCTTTAATTCCACAAATTAAGAAATTCGTAGAAATTAAGAACAAGTGAGTAAATATATATGTACAATACCAAAATAGTCCTGCAAAATATTCATGTAATAAAAATATATTCTCCACTTCGGGAAACCGACTCGACGTCTTTCACGTGACAGATATGAATTGAAATTTTTTTTAAATATACATTTGTATTACATAGAATATATAAATGACGCAAAGATAAAGTCAGCATTATATATTATTATAGTACACAATAATTTGTCACCACAGCACACGAAGGGAGCAGTTATGATATCACATTATACGTTATACCATGTAAAAGTTACCGGTATTAATTAATACCTGGTGCCTCCATAATTTCAAAAAGGGTTTGGAGGCACCTGGTATTGAGTGTTGAAAAAATCATTATTTATAAAAAAAAAAAAAAAATTTTTTTTTTCGCTTCATAAATTAAACAACCAATGTTTCTTAAGATTGACGATATCATTCCAGCATAAGGACTATTAGAATTGATATGGAAAAATATTGGTTTTGGTCACTGATATGAATGATAAAAAAGAATAACAAATGTAATCATTTTTATTTTTAATCAATTTTAAGTATAGGCATAAAATACACAAAGAATTATAAATATTGTCTAATAGTTATAAATGTAGTTATAACTCACTTTTATTTTATGACGTGAGTATATCAACTATTATTATTAACAATTTTTTCAAACTCTATTCTCAATTGAATTTTTAACATATTGTATGTATTGACAGCAAATAGTATCAACCCATTAAAAATATTAAAAATTAACTAGGTTATCAGTAGCAGTATTTTAAGAACAATCCTTTAATATTTCAATAACTTTTTAGAGGTTTTTAATATTTCAAAATCTTTTTGCAACCAGTTTTATTTTACCTTTTTCTCTATGTATTAGGAGTTATAAAATACTAAATTTATTCTAACAAGAATATTTTCCCCAATATAACAATTTAAACACTCGGAGACCAAATGACCTGTAGTGAAATCGTAACAGAAAAATAAGAATTCTGAATGTTGCGGTTCACAAGATCATTTTGAGTTGCGGAGAAGTGCAAGTACTTAATCAGAATTGAAAATTATGTTTGATATTGGAGTATAGAAGTAGGGTAACCAACTTCTAGAGTATGTATCTGAGGAATCTGATTAATGTCTTTGTATAATTATGTATAATATATTATATAAAACGCCAATGTTTATCTACGCGTCACTTGTAAAAATATTTTAAGGGAAACAAAGTCCATTTCTACAGCCATTAATATGAAAATTAAGACACTTTAAAGCTTCTGCTCTGTAGGTAGGTAATTATTTCAATTATTATATTTTTTCATACAAACCATCCGTTTATACAATATATTGAACTACATACAAACCGGTATGTAGTTCAATATATCCGTTGTGTACGTCCTACATACATATTTAAATCATATAAGTTTAACCTTACTTAGGTTAACATGATAAAAATGTTCCATGCAAGTGTTTACAACACTATAAATTTAATTAAGATAAATTATAGAAGTCTCGCGGAGACGAAGCTATTTATATAAGAAACATGTATGGGAGTCTTTTGTACGATGGCCCAGGGCTTACAAGAGAAGAGACAACATATGCCTCTAGCCATTTGAAATATGCGAATGATTCCTATTTGGAACATATGTACATGTTTCAAAAATTGTGTGGATATTACTACGTTGGAATTGGTAAACTTTGCATCGTGTAGTGATCAATCAAGCTAGCTTGTACAGGTTGTAAGCCCTGGACCATCGTAAAAAAGACTTCCATACACGTTTCTCATATAAATAGCTTCTTCTCTGTGAGATTTCTATAATTTATCTTAATTAAATAATAAAAAGTAGATAAATCCAGTAATTGTGTTGTCAGAACTTACCTACATATTAAAATATTGTTAATTATAAATTTATTTGGGTAGTCGTTTCACTATCCTAATTACTAAATAAAAAAATATAACGATCACTACTTATGAAATTATGCGTAAGAATAAAATAATAGGGGTAAACGATTGTTTGTATCTTGGTCATGGCTTAAATTTGTTTATTGTGAAAAAATAATTTTTCCACAAACAAAATTATGTGTCAACCAAGATATTCGCCTATATCATTAGGTTAATCATTATTTATTTAGAAATAATATTTACAAATTCATCATGATAGTTTTAATTTTTTTTGTTATGTTTCATGTACCTACTTGACGCCATGGTAGAATTCAATTTTAGCAAATTTATTACTGACTAGCCGTACTATATTAAAATATTCATTATTATCCGTATTATATGCAATAGTAAGCCCGTTTCACTATTGTCTCAACCAACACAGAATATAGACAATTGACTGCCTGATTAGATGATTATTACATAATTTTCCCAATATTGTCTGCAACAACCACGTAATGTAATGGAATGTGCATAATGCAAAATATGGATGCATTTTTCTTGGCTCTAACTAGTGCTACACCTGAACGCATCGAAGACTGACGTACGTTGAATCTACTTATGTCACGTCGATCGTATAAATTAGTAATAGTATTTTGGAAGGTGTTTAATACCTTGGAAGTTCTGTCGGTGGACGTAATTATTGGATCAACTAGCTTGATGAAGACAATGTTTATTAAAAAGGTAATTATTATTTCCTTAAATCATGCCGTTTCCCTATTCTTCTTTCCTGACACACAACTCGCATCTCATCCACATCTTCGCATGCAAACTCAATGTTATTGAGGCTTCTAATAAGGTAGTAATTAACAGTATCAGTACCAGTAGACCTAATAATATCTGGTTGATCTGTTCATGCCACATCTTCCGCGATCGCCCTTTCTTTCTGGCGCCATCAACACTTGCGTCATATTATATATTTCTTACCATTTTTCCGCCATCATTCCTCGACTTGCCTAAACCTCGTGAGCGACCTTTTTTAATTCTATTCAGTATGCTGAGATAAGCTTTACTTTATTTTACCTTATAATTTGGAATTTTTTACTTTGTCGCCGACTGTAATGCTGAATAAACAATAATTAAGACCCATGAATCATTTTTAGAATCAGTTTTTGCCATCCATTGAGAGTCTTTGCCTTCTCACGTAGTATATCTTCAACTTTCAGTCGTGAACACGAAGTTTTCTCGCGCATTTCTCAATATTGTCTCCCCAACCTATTTGAGGTTTTCCCGTGGCATCTAGCACCTTCACTGTAGGTCTATGGTTTTCTATTTTCACATTCACTCAATATTATATTATTCAAATAATTATTCAATTCATTATATACAACTCATAACGTTTATTAGGCGAAATAAAGATCAGTGTTCCATATATTATTTTTTGATGGGATTTTTGTCATTTCGATATTATTTTTTTTGGATGGAATAATCTGTGGATCTCGATACCAATAGAAAGATATATTCATATTTAA
This sequence comes from Agrypnia vestita, assembly GCA_016648135.1. NCBI lineage: Eukaryota > Metazoa > Arthropoda > Insecta > Trichoptera > Phryganeidae > Agrypnia > Agrypnia vestita. Next base: position 29,482 of record JADDOH010015446.1, read on the forward strand.
TTACATATAGTTTCATGCAAAAATATATTTAATTGTTTTTCTAACGAAAATGACCTTTTTAGATTCTCTTTGGTTGCATAATTGTGCCGTGTTTTATTACCAAATATATTCTATTATATTAAATGTTTGTCATTTTTTGGTTTTTGTAACATCAAATTTACACTAAGCTGTCGATATCTTGACTTACTTTTTGTATAAATTATTAATGTAAAGGCTTATTTCAAGCACTATTTCTTTAACGAAACTGAGTGTAATTATCAGACTATTTTTTTAATGTTGTTCCCTTTTTCATAAATTTATGTTTGTTTTGAAGATTGATGGTCGCCCTAAGTCAGTTTATAGCTTTGACCCAACACCAAGGTTCGACGATTGGTCTTGAAGCGCAAACGAAACGTGAAACTCATAACAGCCAAAATGTTGTAACAATTGAATTATGTGGAATAACGTGAAATTCCCTCGCCAGTGGATTAACCAGATTGCGGAGAGTTTAGTTGCCGAGCCCGGAGACCCCATTGTTTTGGTTTGGCAACACGCTTCAGCAGCCATTGTCTGGCCGGTCTTTACCTTATCTATAAAAGTGCTGGAGGTTTTTGAAGGAAGGTACAGTCCATCGAGTGGCGTACTCCCGCGAACATCCCGACAATGTTCAGTAAAGTAAGTTCAGGTTTTGGGACACGAACTTGAGAACACAAACGATATTTTATTTCAACTGTTTTATTTTTTTTTTGTTGCAATTTTAAATATTATATTATCTTCTTCAAAAATAGGAAAATAATTTTGTGGTAACTTTTTTAATATAATTAATAAAAGTGAACTTGGTTTTCAGTACATAAGCGGTGAAAACAAAGTTAATTTTCATTAATTATATTATATTATCTTTTAAGGAAGTTTGTATTTTAAGAATATGTCGTAAATATGTAAAATATGAGAGTTTAATAAGATAATCAAATATTGATGTCAAATAGATATGAAATAATACATGATATTTAATATCACATAGTGATAATTGTTATTTTGTTAATGTGTTTCTCAGCAGGTTTAGTATAACCTAAGGATTAAGTTAACTTGAAATTAAAAAAAAAAAACACGTTTCGTTATCTAATTTGCAATGAATTCATAATTATATTTATTTCAGATCGCAGTTCTGTGTAGCTTGCTGGCGGCGTGCAGCGCTGGTCTTCTTGGACATGGATCCGCCGTGTCCTCCCAGTCCATCGTTCGCCACGACGAATCGGGGCACCAGGGCTTCTCCAGCCACGGCTTGGACTACGCCAGCCAAGGACTCGACTACTCCACGCAAGGTCTGGACGCTTCCAGCCAAGGGCTCGGAGACTCTGGTCACGGACTCGAGTACTCCAGCCACGGCGCGGGCCTCGGATATTCTGGCCACGGACTCGGCTACTCTGCAGGCGTCCAGGACTATTCCGACTACGACTCCTCCAATAACGGTCTGGGATACCTGGGACACTCTCAAGGATACTCGGCCCCGTCGTACGCCCTGGGCCATGGTCAGGCAGTGTCTTCTCAGTCGGTGGTGAAGCACTACACTCCATCCGTGGATCAGTACGCCCCGTCCTTGGGCCATGACCACGCCATCAAGTCAGCCCTTAGATATGAAGGAGCACACCACCACACGGATCACTACGTAAGTTCACTTCTTATTATTACGTTACTTAATTCACCTGAAATTCATTCAAGCCAAATATATAATAACAATTTACATCCAACGATTAATAAAAAAAAACGTAAACAATAAACTTTTTGTTAAAAAAAATAAACAAAATAAAGATAAAATTAAAAATTATATCATTCAAAAAAATATTTACTCAATACGGGGTGGTACTTAACTGTTCAAATTGATACCCAAAACATAAATATACACTGATTGTATATACTGTATTGAATATTAAATATATTAACTGGATAATTTTCACAGTTTTGGAATTAATATAAACTATTAAAGAAAACATCTTATGAAGTAAATATATTAAATATCATTTATAAACATTTTTCATAGTGAGTATATTTCAAATTATCAAATTAAAATATGTTATGGAAGTCTCACAGAGATGAAACTATTTATAAGAGAAATGAAAAAACATGTATGAAAGTCTTTTAATAGGATGTTAGCTGGCTTAAGTGATCTCTTTACACAATTTCATCGTAAGAACATCCACACATGTGTTCTCAGAACACATTTTAATATAATAAAAATAAAAAAAATTTCAAGTTAACAACTTAATAGAAGCCAAATTCTTTTAGACTATTTTGAAATATTACTCAAGAAACGGAACCACATAAACAATGTTCAGTTCAGCGACCCATTTTGAATAAAAAACAATATTTGTTTTGTTATCATATAAATACACTTATATGACCCCATTTTGTGTTGGAAAAATCACTGTTATTACCAATTTCCAGCTTGCTCATCAGTACAAGAGATCGTGCAAGCGCGAAACCTCGACATTTATAGCGAACAATATAAACACGACGATGAGTTGATACAGATTTGATGAGGAGAAGATAAATAACTTAAATAGAGCAAAAGCGAGATCTCACATCATCAAACAATTTAACTACGAAGCAAAGCTGCGATCTTCTTCTTCTTCTACCCCTTGTCCTACTGGGTCGCGGTCCCTGCACCGTGCACAAGGTTCCAACTTTTCCTATCTCGGGATTCGCTCTCCATGTCAGCCCAATTTAGTTGCAACCTCGCTTCGCAGCAGTCCTCCAACTGTTTCCGCCAGCTCCTCCTAGGACGGCCCTTTGGTCTTGCCTGGAATATCCGCTTTGGTAGTCTATCTGCCGGCATCCGCAAGATATATCCCAGCCATCTTAACTGTGATTTCTCGATAAACGTAAATAAGGGTTCTACTTCGAGACATTCCCTTATTAGAGTATTTCTGATTCTATGTAACTAATTCTGGTAACTCCTACTATTAGATCTCTTTGTAGAAATCTCATCTCGGCGGCCTGTAGCCTTGAGTGGGTTTCTTCGGTCAAGATCCAGTACTCGTGACTATTCACTGCCAACTTTTCTCGCTGGCTAAGCTCCGCTTTTCCAAGTATAGGATAATACAGGGATCGTGCTACCTGGCTTCGGCTCCTATCCTCCTATCCAATTCACTTTCTTGTTTTCCATCCTGATATGTTATTACACCGAGTTATTTGAAGCTGTTTTAGAAGTCTATTCTGGCACGTTATCACGTAGCTACGGTAAAACAAAAGATAAGAGCTATTATTATGGATTATCAATAGCTTTTCCATATTTAAATGTTGCCCATTCGAGTGCGAATATTTACCCAGAATTTAACATGAAAATTGTGGGATCTATATACATAAACACATTATTTTATTTGTTTTAATGAAACAATAACTTGCAATAACTTTATATATAGACAGTTATAGATTCATAATTTTATTTTTTAACTTTTGTTCTACCCTGATGAAGGGACAGACATTGTTCTGAAACCAGTTGACGGAACTCAAGTGGCTATAAATTGGATTTGGTTAAATATATACATATTTAAGCCTGTTTATTTTATCATATCGCATCAATTATTTTATTAAGGATTCCAACGCTTATATAGGTATGTATAAATATGTTGTTGAAAAGGCGTTTCAAATAAGTCGATTTAAGGAACAAAAATACGCGTATAATAAATAAGTACAAGATATAAAATCATTTTACATTTGCTAAAAATTTATAACATATCATTGATACCAAACGTATTGCTATTTTTGGGGTAGGATTATATCCAGTAGTAAAGCGACACGAAGAATGACGATAAAGCGAGTTGAAAATACCATCAATAAGATTCATAACCCCAATACATTTTTATCCAACACATTATTACAAAGATCTAAAGTGTGGCAATCTTTATGTTTTGATTTTAATCATAGATTATTGGTAATCAAAGTTTTGAAATGTCGTCTTATAAAACTCCAGGCCTATCCATCCTACAAGTTCGGATACGGAGTGTCCGACCACCACACTGGAGACCAGAAGAGCCAGTCAGAGGTCAGAGAAGGGGATGTGGTGAAGGGGCAGTACTCCCTCGTCGAGCCTGATGGCTCCATCAGGACCGTCCACTACACCGCCGATGACCACAGCGGGTAAGTTCTGGCAGGGTCATCAAATTCATTTTTATCGTTCTGGTGATATTATGCTAATAGTGAACTTGCAACGGGCATGTCCCTCGATATAACCAACTTTGATTCAGCTTATGTACTACAAGAATCTGATAAACATTGCTTGTAACAATTATTTTTCATAAAAGCAGATTAAATGTTATGAAAGATTTCTGAAATTTAAATATTTGGTTTTATTTTTTAGCAAAAAACCAATTACTGTTATAAGTAATAATATTCATGATGTCATCATTTTAAATGTATTTGATTATTTAAACAAAAGATTTAAAACATTAACATACTGTCCCAAATAAAAAACAAAGACACTCTCTTAAGTTCCAAATTAAATAGTTAAATACATTTAAGTTCTTTTTTTTACAATAAAATTAATAATAATATAAATAAAATAAAATAGTTTATATTATATACCTACAATTAAAGGTCACATTTAAGATAAAATTTATTTTCTGGTTGGAAATTAATGTGTATTTCTGCAATGGGATCCCAAACATCATGGTAGAATACTCCATAAAACTCAAACCAGAAGATTCTGCACGGCCGTAAAAATCTAGGAAAATTTTTAAATTCATAATTAACAGAAGTAGAAAACAAAATAATTCTCATATTGCGTAATATTTCTTTATTATCTACATAGGATATTTCTGTTGCTATGGAATGTATAATATTTTAATGCTTTAGTAGTCCCTCGAATTTGAAAAAATTTCTACTTATTAATATTTTCAAGTAATAGATGACCGCAATTTTTCAGTTATCTCTGAATCTGTGCCTTTAACTACGGTGACCGTTACAAGCTCACCTTATTTTCGTAAAAAAATATATAAAACCGATTTTATCTTTTTACTTTACCTATCAATATAAATCATTAAGAAAACATAAAAAACAATTATTAAATACCTATATAGAAATAAGAAAAAATAACAACAAATGCCTCTATTAATGTCATTAAAACAAACGTAATTATTTTGTACTGCCCATTGTAACTCGTGTGACTTTCCATCACCTTTTAATCCCAGAAGAAAATGTGTCTTTTCATATATGACTCGAGAAACAATACAATACGCGGCCTGTCAGGTGAATACGTTATGGGAATATTGAGAACATAACCACCCGAGCCCAGTTCCCACGGCTAACACGAGCCTTGCAATGGCACTCGCTATTACAGTATCATTACCTGTGTTATTTTACGCGCAGCTTAGTATTTTTCAGCTATTACGGACACATAAAACGCAATCAAACAGGTGTACTCAAGGATATGCGGCAACGAATGCCATTACTCTTCAAAATATTCACACCAAAAACTTATTTCGGAATAACAAATGTTTTGTTTGTTAACAAGGAAATTACGCTTAATATATATGTGGGAATATAGGAAGGCGTTATACGACGCATCAAAATATAGGGAGATTTGAATATGAACATCTGAACAACACAAGAAAGTCTGAAAATAATAGTTTCAATTATGTTGTTTGGATACCATGTTCACCCGTTGGAAAATACAATTTAAAAAATAAGTAATATGTGGGGCAGTAACATCCAAAATATTTTTAAAAAATTTGGATGCAGTCACTGAGGATTACTAATTTAAAATGTACCCACTCAATTCTAGATTGTATGTATCTATTCCTTCCACAATCGTGTTTCTTATAAATTTTTACACTGTTTCCTTTAAAATCGCGAATTCAGTACATTATAAATTAGTAATCCTCGATGACTGCATTCCATTTTTTTACATTGCTGCCTATCTTTTATACCCCACACATGAAAAATTCAGCTACATCACATTACAATTAAAAAAAAAATAAGACCTTAAATAAAGCTGTATGGATGCCAAAGAATCTTCGAATAAGTTGCGTTAATGTGGAAAAAATCTAAAATCCTATATATCCAGAAACTAGGTAATCCGGTATATGGTACATTTAAAAAAGTTTTCTTAAAAAAATATTCGCTGTTCTAATAGAATATTTTCATAAATGGAGAATGTCAATCTACAAAGTTGCTCAACCAATTTAAAAAATACATTTATTTTTATTTAAAAAAATTAGTGATTAATTTCAATAATCAATATGTTGTTTAACTTCCAAGACCAAAACGATAAGGAAAAAAAATCTCAAAAATTCTAAAAAAAAACACTGACATTTTTATTATACAATATTTCTGCACCTGGCTCAGGGAACACATTTTTTAATAGATATATTTATGTCCTTGAGCAATCTACGTCTAGAAATAAAATATTTATATAATAAATTTAAAACGTAATATATTAATGAACATTTTCTTTTTTTTTCAGATTCCAAGCGGTAGTTCACAAAACTCCCGGAGTTCACAGTAAATGGTAGTACATTTATATACAAAAGCTACCCGGGCCAGTTAGTTACCTGATGCTTCATATTGATGCCTTTACGTACCAGTACTCTATTATAACTTTAAAATAATTTAATCTTTTATATGCTGTAATATTTTATACCAAGAATAAATCTTTAAAAATATCTAACATATGCACTTTTTAATAAAAAATTCCTTTAAAATTTGATAATATTGATTAATGTATATAGAACCATGGATAAAAATTTATCTTTTGTAGAAAGCACTTCAAATTAGCATAGCAAATAATTGAAAAAACATAGCATCGCTGAATTTTCAATTCTTCGGAAATCATATCACACCCATCTCCTGACAAATAATTGTGCTTATTTATTTATTTTTTGTACGGTACGGAGTACCATTAATAAGAATATATACATAAAGGAGTGATTTTTTTTAAAATATATACCTGAAAATTGTAACATAAAAGAAAAGTTTTACAAAATATATCGACAACTCAAGTAATATAAAGAGTAGATAAATATGATGTCAATAATTACAATAAATAGTAACTAAAATTAGAAAACCAAAGAATAAATGTAAGATATAAAGTAGAACAAAAATTATGCTAAAATTTTACGTAGCAAATTAAAAACAAATTCAAGTAATAAACACATAAGGTAAATAGGTACCTACAACACAAATAAATAAATATAAATTATAGAATATGGACATTATCTGATAGAGATTGCTTAAAATTAATTAATGAATTAGAAAAAATAGCTGATAGGTATGTACCAATTTATGAAAACTTCTGATATAAATTGTAGGGATAATTTTTTGACACTAGCGCAGTTAAATAATATACTTAGCCTAGTGCCTCCAGAGGCAATGTGATGTGACAAATTAATATTTTTTAATAATTTTGCAAGGTAATGGAATAGAATTTTATTCTATAGGTTGAATAATTCGTAAGAATATCTATATATATATATATATATATATACATCAAAAAGAATATTGCTTAATACTCCACAATAAATATAGAAGTATCATACCGGGAGCGAAATCTATGTATAGCGCCTTGAAATATATGGATAATTCCCATTTGAAACATTTAAATAACTTTCTAAAATTCGATTTGTGGATATTCTTACAATGGAATTAGTGTACGTCGCATTGTGTAGAGTGAAGCCAGCTCATACAGGTTGTAAGCCCTGAGCTATCGTACAAAAGAATTCCATATATGTTACTCATATAAATAACTTCATCACTTTGAGACTTCTATAATCTATCTTAATTTAATAATAATCCCGCAGTAGATAAATCCAGTAATTATGTTCTCAGAACGTACATAAAAAAAT
>JADDOH010015448.1:0-54501 GCA_016648135.1 Agrypnia vestita
CAGTCCTCCAACTGTTTCCGCCAGCTCCTCCTAGAACGACCCCTTGGTCTTCTGCCTTCTGGTCTTGCCTGGAATATCCGTTTTGGCAGTCTATCTGCCGCCATCCGCAAGATGTGTCCCAGCCGCAGTAACTGTGATTTCTCGAAAAACGTCAATAAGGGTTCTACTTCGAGAAATTCTTTTATTTGAGTATTTCTGATTCTGTCCCTTCTGGTAACTCAATTCAATTTATTTATTTTTTATAAACATTTACATTACAAACACAAAATTTAATTCGTAAATGTTATAATAAGTTTGAATTATATACGCACATATAAACAAAAGCAAAATTTAAACATAACATATAAAATCATTCACATCAAAGGTTTAAGAGAATTCTGTTTCGGAATACCCTCTCAGAGACATGGAACAGATCGATATCCAGAGTAATATTGTTCAGCATAGCAGTAGCTCTTCCAACAGGCATAACCATTGGCAGGTTGGTCCTGTATATTGGAATGTGAAATAGTCTATGCTGACGCTGTCTTAGGTAATTATTTGAACATACAAACCAATGCTCCTCATTATTTAATGATAATCGATCATATCGCGCAATAATTGGTAAAAATGCGTAATCAGATACACATTCCTTCTAGTCTCTAAACTGTTGTAGCCAAGCATACCCTGGAGGAACTCGGTTGGGACTAAGAGAGGAATATTTCTTAACATTGAGTGACATTTTATTTATTTTACACCAGTTTTGTAGTTCATTCTTGATTATATTTCCATCCAATGGCTTTGGAACAAAATCGCCGACAATTGCAGGCCTCATAGCAAGAAGTTGTTAACTAACATTCAAGTCATTTTGAGATAATTAGACATTTGCATTTCGCCTTTCAAAAATATGTTTTATTGCTAATTCAAGAATAATTGTTATTGATTTATGTCGCTAAAATATTAAAAAAGTATTTATAAAGTTTAAAAAAAACGCATTTATGCACAAAAAATAAAAATATACTAATTTTCCCTAAAAAAATGTAGTTAACAACCATTTTTCCGACTCTGAATTTAATAGAATAACACGAACATCAAACAACCCTTCAAATGCTATCCGTTTTTACCATCCATCATCCAAAATTACAAAATACCTGGCATATTAATTAATAATACAAAACATGGTATCTACCATTTAAAATTATTGAAAAATAATATATAAGTACATATTATAATAGTATTCAAATAAAAACAAATATGACAGAGTAAAATTAATATTAACCATAAATATTCCAATCAAATTAAAAGTCGTGTTAATTTCAGAATAATGGCATGAACATGTTATTATTGAAGATAACGTGTTCTTCCCATTAGTAACTGATTTGATTTTTATGAAAAAGTGTAGTTAACACGTTCATCCCTATGATTTGAACATGTTTTAATTATTTTTAAGTTTTGAATTTATTTCCAATGGAAAGAGCGTACAATATTTAGTTTTGACGGCTTATTAACTCATTTTTGACAAAAATGTTAGTTAACAACTTTTTGCCATGGGGTCTTCAATTGAGAAAATTGAAAATCTATTATACGTACCTACGTGTGTTGTAGTGTGCCGAGTGACATCGCTAGTTTGGAGTATGACGTTAGCTGCATATTGAGTGTTCACGGTGTGGTCATCCTCGCGGTGGCCATCGCCCGGCGCTTTGGTCGGGAGCTTTGACCTCTCGGTTGAGGCTGCAGAAGACCCGGGCGCCTATTTTTTCACATCGCAGAACGATGCTGTCCGCGCTGTGCTGCTGCGCTGCTGGTGATCTCCGCGAGGTGCAGCCCAGTGCGCTTCGTCTCGAACGCCGTAACAGTATTTGGTACTCTGGCTAATCCAACTGATTTTACAACGCTCCCGACACCGTATTGTTGATTTTCGAAACTCATGTCAATCAAAATTATATCTAATAAATCTAGAAATCTCACAGAGATGAATCTATTGATATGGGAAACGTGTAAAGAAGTCTTATATACGTTAAAAATATAGGGATATCATTAAAAATCTGTGTACACCATGTCTCCAGCATAGTCCCGTCAAATATATGGAAGGTTTTCAGATCAGGAACATATGTAGGTATATATACAACTTTAAAAAACTTAATAATCCGTGAATGTTCTTATGGATTCTCTCGAATATTCCATGACATTCTGGGACGCCGTACAATACTTTAGAATCGTCTAGGACGTTCCACAGGTCTCTCGAGGCGACTAGGTGGTTGTTGTGAGTCTCTAAAGATCTAGAAGGCGGTGTCACCTATATGAAGGCGAGTCAGTCATTCGTGACGTTTAACCATCGCAATATTAGTAATACAGCGAGCGCGGTATGACCAAGTGTGGGTAAGAAGTTTTTCTACGTGCGAATATTGAACGGAGGGATCGAAGCAATAAACACAGCAATGAAATAGTGCAAATTAAAAAACAGTATAATAATAAGTGTGTGAAATATTCTGGGAACGTTTAGTGACTATGTAACTTTTGCGTCCCGTGTCAATACTTTGAATTTTCACATTCGGAAGCAAAGAATTACGCAACATGTGCTTTAGTCGTTTTATTGTGATCTGTACAGCGCTAATTAAACTATTTTAATTTATAGTTCTCTCCAGTTTGTGTATTCAACTTTGTATTGTAGCGTAGCTTAATCTAAACAACATTTACGTTATTGTCGTCCATCTATTGAAGAAATACGAAGACCACGAGCACTCTCAGAAATTCATGACCACAAATAATGTTATATGGACAGTTTTATGGACTAGCACGCCGTATCTGTGTGACCTCTTTGGCCAACAGAACAAAGCCACCCTCGATTATATATTAAACATATTATAATTATACTTCAAAATTTGAGCGACATGAATTTGAGAAGATCCTCGATTAGCATTAAAGGAAACATTTGTCAATACAATAAACGACTACGTACCTTTATTCATCGCGGAACATTAATAAATTATGCAACATCGTGACATTACTTTATCGTACAACGATAAAAATACTCAATTTTTCAAATAATCAATTCTTTTCAAAATGAAAAGTCATTATATGGAATACAAAGCTCGTAAAATAGTCATACATTGTTGAAATTACACGGCTTTTTATACATTTTTCGATGGAGATAAGCGGTAATGGCCGCTTTTGAGTAAGTGAGGTTAAGGACCCACGTGGCAACGGTACTCGGGTGCCCGGGGTCTCCCCTGAGCGAGCAGACAATGCCCCTGGACATATCACACAAATCATGTGACGTGCGTTCTGCGTATCTGCGTAGTCCGCTCTGTACTAACTACTACAATGTAGTACTACATCACATGTAGTGTACACTTCACACCTTTTGAAGTGTAGTGCACACTACAAACTACACACACTTCAAAGTTATTGAAAGTACATATTTCAGTAGTACACTTCATTTTAAAGCGAACACTACAAAGTACACACTCTTAATTTATTATAAGTATGAGTACCAAATAGTACATTTTTTATGTGAAATTTTTGGGAAGTTGATGTAGATAAATGAAGAAACTTTTGTAAATCGAAAAAATTCCCTGGTTTGAAAAATTTTGGGATCGAATGAAGAAATCTCTGGAAACTGAAACCATTCCCCCTCCCCATGTTTTTGAATTGTAGGTCATTCGAATTTTGTAGTACTACAATTAGTTCACTTCATTAGTCCTACAATTTTGTAGTACTGCAATAGTTCACTTCATTAATACTACAATTAGTCCACTTCATTAGTACTACAATTTCGTAGTACTAGAATTAGTTCACTTCATGTAGTTTTTACTACAAATATAGTGTAAAGTAGCCGGCAAACATCTTGAAATTTTACGGTGTAGTGGGGGGAAGTTTGCGCATGTACCATTCCACCAACGAGACCCAAAATTTGTCTTCTGCGCATTCCCCCACTACGCCAAAAAATTTCAAAAAGTTTGCCGGCAACTGTACACTTTGTAGTCTTCAAACTGGTGAACGTGTGTGTGTTGTAGTCTTCATTTTGAAATGTAGTTTTTCACTTCGCTACGCTCGAGTACTGTGGGACCGCCGTGCTGGCGTGCACGTACACGCACGTGAGTATGTACGCACACACTTTATGCACGTCCATGCACACGGACGATTCGTGGTCGTGATTCTGAATACTAAAAACTAAATATCCATGTGTGTATACATTAATGAATTGTATTTTTCAATGGCGTGGGCGATTTCGCCGCTGCGGCAACACTCCGTACTACGCTTTTGTCGTTTCGCCTTGCTTTTTTTGTAAACTATTTAGTGGGTTTAGGGAGCGTATGACTGACGAAAATGTAGCCTACATCGAAAAAGACAAGGAAAATCAAATATAATATTTCATTTATTTATTTATCATAATAATTTAGTTCCACACATAATGTTGTGTGGGCTAATACATGATTTCACTTGGACATGTTGCATTCCATCTAATCATTTAAAAGTTTTTAAAATATAATTTCAGCTTAAACCTCCTTATATTCTCCATGTTTTGAATTTCCTTTGGCAGCCTATCGAAGATTTTTATACCTTTATACATCATACAATTTTGTGAGGTGTTTTTCTTTTTCTTTGGTAGTCTTGTGTTGTCGCTTCCTCTTGTATTGTAGGAATGAAAATCCTTATTCAGCTTCATCCTGTCATCAAAGTATTTGGGTACTAATCCATGTTTAATTTTAAATATTTGAACCAATACATTATATATTATTCTTTGATTTACAGTTTCCAGTTCTAGGGCACTCAACATTTTTGTTATTTTACTCCTCCTATTACACTTCAGTATTATGCGCATCGCTCTGTTTTGTACTATTTGTAGTATCTTTAGCATTCTAGACAACTGACAAGCTTTTGTAAGATAATGGTTTGTGATATTCTATACTATTGCCTTTGAATTTGACGCGGTAGTGTTGGACATTCAACCCTTTAATTCCCGGTGTGTATCCCTATTTATCTCGATCTCAGTAATTCATATTGATGTTCATGTTGTTTTTCTTTTTTTTTCATTTTTTTATAATTTCGATCCCTACCTAGTCTTATTAAGTCCTTATCTATCCTTATCCTTATCCTTATTTAGTCTTATCAAGACGAAGACGAATATGAATGAGCTGGGCTGCTTTTGGCAAACTCAAACATATCTTCGAAAACAAAGAGATTCCAATTAGCCTAAAAAGAAAAGCCTTTGAATCATGTATACTGCCAGTGATGACGTATGGATTGGAGACTATGGCCCTTACAAAGAAAAGTGTAGAAAAGCTCAAATGAACGCAACGATCCATGGAGAGATCCATGCTTGGAGTAAGTCTTAGAGATAGAATTAGAAACGACGAAATTAGACGCAGAACTAGAGTAGTGGATATCATGGATCGTGTAGCGAAGCTAAAATGACAATGGGCAGGACACGTTGCAAGACAGGATACTACAAGATGGCCTCCCAGAGTTCTGAAATGAAGACCTTGGGAAAATAAAAAAGGCATCGGAAGACCTCAAAAGAGATGGGCCGATGATATTGTCGCTGTGGGGGGAAAGAAATAGCTACAATTAGCCAACAATGTGTAACAATAGAAAATATGTATAAATTTAATAAAAAATAAATAATAAACTTGTGGAGGCTCCCTTACAGGTGGTGTGGGGTAATAAACCTCGTCAGTACTTACCCCCCGCGAGCTGATGCATTTCTGTTTAATAATACTTACAACTTTAAATCAATTAATTCCGCATAAATCAGTTTCATTCGTTCAGATAAAAAAGTGGTTCTCACACCTTTCAGTTTTTAACTTTAAGTGGTAAAGTAAAACGAAAAGTACCATAATTATTATAAGTTATTTCCATCCAGACCATAATAGCCAATCAGAGCCCGGTGACAGAAAATATTTATTTCACGCTTTTAAAATCGTTTATCCGCCGTGCGGTATTTTCAGATTTACGTCAATCTAAAAGCAATCAAATTCCACGAAAATAGCGTAAATAATAATAAACGTCAACGTGTTATTTAATCCGATTTAAGAGAAATCTTATTTGAAGATTATTTAATATAATCGCTGCACTGCAGGTCCAGTTCTGGTCAATCCTTTATCTTTATCGAGTAAAACTGACAAATAATTATGATAAAGTAAGTTTTATATGAAAAAATATGTTAAAATGCATCTTGTACAAATGGGTGTTTAAATTTTCGATGAATTAACACGTTTTTGGTATAGTGGGCATAAATATCAAACAAAAATATTACATATTTTCGATGTTTATAGCGTTAACTTTGTGGTTGGACATAATTATTAATTTTAATTAAACAACTTTGTATTAACCACTTAACTAGTAACTCTACGTCTAACGGTTTCGGTACCACCGTATCTTCATCAGGACGGACGCAAACTAACTATCCATTATCTATTCTAGCAAACAAATAAATTTTTGAATGCCTACAGCTATGGTGGGGGTAATTGAGAAGTGGACGCCGAAAGGGGGAATATGTCAAGTAACGGGCTATTCATAAAATTTATTATTATATAACATAATTAACAACCAGATAGTTACTTGACATATTCCCCATTTCGGCGTACTCTTCTCAATTACCCACACCATAGCTGTAGCCACGCCCCGGTCAAAAATTAATTTGCTCGCTAGAATAGATAATGGATCTGTCCTAATGAAGATACGGTGGTATCGAAACCGGTAGACGTAGAGTTACTAGTTAAGTAGTTATTACAAAGTTGTTTAATTAATATTAAACATATTACAGTACACAAAAAGAAGCTGAAAAAAATGTTTATTTTACCCTGAAGAAGGAACGGTAAGACTTCCATACACGTTTTTCATATACAAAGCTTCGTCTCTGTGAGACTTCTATAATTCATATTAATTTATTCCATAAAGCGTCTTTTGACTGTTAACAGATGTTCCTACGAGCTGCTCGATCGTTTTGAGCTGAACTATTAGGTAATAATGTACCACGTATGTAGCACCACAATACAGCGCACGAGGAATGTCCAAAATATCGAGATTATATCAAATTAATAAATGATTGTTTCATGTAATATTATTTTCTATTTATTCAAGAAGACATTTTGTGCTGTTTTCTCTTACCAAAACCACTTCTGACTAGCTGTAAACCGTAGAAAAATGACGGAACACTGATTCGCGTCTTTGCTAAGCTACAGTAAATATTTAATAGGCTGGTTCGGGTTTGGTGGTCCGGGGTTCAAGCCCCATCAACGGCCGTTTTTTAAACCGTGAATTCCAACGAAATTACGGACGTAACTCAAAGTTACGGGGACAGACAGCGAGATCATTATGCTTGATAAAAACGTATGCTTTAAATGAACTATTACCAGAGACCAAGTTGATAAAACTGTCCAGCAGTCTCCCTACTGAAAACATTTCTGCCGCGCTACGCTAGCTCCGTAGTCGGAACGGTCGGCGGTGGAAAATCGCATGAAAAAAGATTATTCGACTCTTGCGGACACGGTTTGGTCACGTGATGGTGACGTGCTCGGCGCGCTGTGGCGGCCCGTGCCGGCGGGCGGAGTCGGCTGCAGCGGCTCGGATCGATGGCGGTGCCGCAGTGCCGGGTGGCGAAAACCAATCCCTTCAATCCGGCCAAAACACGAGGACAATAGAGAAACTTCGTGATGTCGATAGTACTATATAAAAACACATTAAAAATTTGTTGAAATTTGTCAATAAATATCAGAGAAAAATATATAGTTACATATACAGGGTTATTTGGAAAACATTAATAACCTCGCAGGGCTATATTCCTGCCTTGATTATGAGACGAAAATGTTGCAAAACGTTGTACTTACATTACAATAACTTATATCGAATATGAAAAATTCATATCCTTTAATATAAGTCAAATGAAATAATGAATTTTTGCATGGTTTTTATCATTTTATTTAACTTTTACTGAAACGAATTAATTTTCGACATAAGTTACTGTACTAAGAATGTTCTTAGGTTTTCACGGCTACTCAGAATCTTCAAGTTTGTCTTTTCTGGGGTATTCTGCCGTGTTTTTACGACCTTTCGGGCCGACGTTTCGGATCCCAATGCAAGGGTCAACGTTCTGTAAAAAATAAGTAAGAAATATTGGAAAAAAACTTTTGATGTTAGGTCAGGCTGGATAAACATTTTCAAGTCACAATCAAGGCAGGAATATAGTCCTGCGAGATTATTAATGTTTTCCAAATAACCCTGTATATTCCTCAGCAAAACTCCTCCAATTACCATGTTCTACAGTGATCTCATACGCATGCTAGTCTCACACGCATGCTAGTCTCACGTTCCGTAGTTTCGCCATGTGCAATATGTGTGCGGTCGTTGCGGGAACATTGGAATTCGTTGTGTATTTTAGCGCGGAATGATTGACCTCCAACACGCCTGTGACGTCATGCGACCGCATAGCACGAACCGCAAATGTACACCGCGTACAAGAGATGACGTTGCGCGACTCCGCCAGACGGAACAAATTATTCATGCAAAACGCAAATTTTTGTTGAATTTTGAATAAATGGCCGCTCTATCAAGAGTATAACAACTACGAAGAAGAATTAAGTACTTTATGCTTGTATTTATGTCTTCACAGGATCAGCATTAATAAAAATACAAATTATCTTGAGGATTTCGTTAATCATGTCCGAGGAAAATAATATAAACTTTTATTAACACAATGATTCATACACAACGTTTTATTCCACTAATTTGAGTTATATAAGCCTAAGAGCTTTCGATGGACACAACCATCATCTTCAGAGGCAATATTAGAACTAATTGTAAATCAATATGGCCGACAAATAGAAAGTAAAGGGATGACGGAGAGGGAGGGAAGGGATTTGTGGAATAAAACGTTGTGTATAAATCATTGTGTTAATCATGAACTTCCAATTTATTAAACTTTAATTAATATATTCTTGTTTTGGTCGACTAAAGTTGCAAAATTAACAGTTCCGCAGACACTACTAATGTGCCAGTTATTTGCCGCTCACCCTGTACCTAAAAACATTCACATTAAATATATCCCATTCTTCCGTGGCCATTTCCGCTTAATGTAATTTATATTTCCACGAAAATCTGAAAACACATTAGGTAAATAGGCAGGTACTGCGAGGTTAATATGCGTACGTAAATATTAATATCCTTAGCGATTGCTGGATAAATCAATATAATAGGACGATGATTAGCGGACCTACCTAGACCCGCCGCTGCCACCTGATTACTGAAATCAAGATGGCGTGCGAATCCGCCATTACAGTCCATTATTCCCGCCGGTTCTTTCAGAGGAAGCGAACTGTTTCAGCGGCCGCCGGAGCATGAAAACATATCGGGTTTGCTTTTACGGAACCGCTATTATAGAGCGCCATTACGATTAAATATAAAATCAGTTAACTGGAAGAATATAATACTTTAAAGTAGTTAAATTATCACCGATTTCGGCGGCCACAGTAAAAATTGGACCAAATAAAATTTTATCCGATAGAGCAGTGTGGTTTGGTTTAATATTATTTATTTGTATTATCAAGTTGCGCTTACGCTGGATGTCTTGTTAAATATATGTATTTTTGTACCTAATAATTATGCTAGTGTAAAATGTAATAAGTAGTTCATAATCCAAAGTTGGGAAAACATATTTTCATTAATAATTTTATTTAAATTACGTAAAAATCTTCAATATTTTCATTAGTTAATTGGTTTGGTTCTGTAGAGTTGAAGTTAATTAGATAATACACCAGTGCCATCTGGTGGGATGTCTTGACATCAGAATCACAATTAAAAAGGACTTGGATAATTATATTTATGTTTGTATATCATGGTGTTAACGATCAAAATTACTTTACAGTATGAAATATTCTGAACTTTTCGATGATATGAACACGACTAACATTCTTCATAATTAAAACTTTGTGTACTACACACACAATATATTCATTCATGAATAATCGATTACTAGGTACTATAGTTTCGAGAGGAGCAGTCCCTATCATCATCGAGTATATTTAATAATTGCGTGCGTTCGTGTGCAAAATGTAGATGGTTTCACCGATATATTGTCTATGCTTCAAGAAATGCGTGCATTCGTGGACAATCTGTCAAATTTAATCAATGACAGTTCGGAAAAAAATATAACTTCACTAGTAAGATATCAGTTAAAATATTGTATTAATTTCTATTGGTGAAAATCTGCTTGAATATGATGAGAATGACCTTGAATATAATTTCTCTAAAATGCCAGTGAATATATAGACTCAATAGAAATACAGATTCACTGTAACATATATAATGTTTATAATATTAGCGCATGATAAACAACTATGTATCATTAACCAAATAAAGATATGTAAATAAAAATAAATAAAAACTAACTTGAATACAAAATGTATCACTCTATTCAGGCGGGTCAGAGGGAGAGAGCTCAGATGTACTCCTTTTCAAATGACAATGACTAATTGACAAATGAAAAATTTCTTCCTCTCGGGGTACCTACGGACGGTTAATGGTCTGAGGAGATCACACGTGCAGCCCATTTTTAATATCTATTTATGTGATTTTATTTTAATGTTTGGTTATTCAAAATTCTCAACAAAATGTTCTCCACATTGCAGGTTTCTCGCGATGGAAGCAGCTTGCCGGGAGGCTCGGCCCGCGCGGTCCGACCGGCCCTTCGAGCGGCCCGCTGAGCGCCGCCGTCGGCCGCACCCGGACAGGTCGGCGGACCGCCTGGACTGCCGACCGGGACCCGCAGACCGTGGCAACGAGAGGTCGGGACCTGCAGACCGCGGCAACGAGAGATCGGGACAGGCAGACCGCGGCAACGAGAGATCGGGTCAGGCAGACCGCGGTAACGATAGATCGTCACAGGCAGACCGTGGAAACGATAGATCGGGACAGGCAGACCGTGGCAACGATAGATCGGGACAGATAGATCGCGGTAACGAAAAATCGGTACCGGTAAGTCGCGTTAACGAGCGACTGGAAGACCGAGGCAAAGAGCGAACGTCAGATTACTACGGCAGCCGCGTCGCGGAACGGTTCGTCCCCGACAGGATGACCCGGCTGTGCTCGGACGAGAGCTCGGAGGAGGAGGTGGGCGAGGAGGTGTGCGTGTGGGTGGACGAGCGGCAGCTGTGGGTGAGCGGCGTGCTGGCCAGCACGACGTGCGGGGAGCTGGTGCGCGCGCTGCTGCCGCACCAGCCCGAGCACGCGCGCACGGGGGAGGCGGACTGGGTCATCACGGAGCGCTGGCGCAGCATGGAGCAGCCGCTGGACAGCGAGGCCACCATCTTGGACATTTGGAACGCGTGGGGAGATGCTCAGAGCGAGGTAACAATTCGTCATAATCGTGGAATAACGACGCATGTGATTTTTCTCAAGTTTGCAGGAAAGCAGTTTGAAGTTTTATTTACGTAAAGACACTTTATGTCATAGCTCGACAACTACAAAAGATTTTCTTTTAAAACTTGGGATAGTTATTGAAAGTTGATACCTTTCAAACCTCAAATATAGTCAGCGAAGTACAACGACGTTTTTACACATGCTGCATTGTTCTACGATCGCAAATCAAAACCGTCGTTATACCGACTTCGTATAACGACGGTTAAACTAATGAGAAAAATACACTTTTTATATACCATTAGAAGGCTTCTTTTTTTTCACTTTTTAACGATCCAAAAAAGTCAATTTTTATATACCATTAGATGGATTATTTTTTTTCACTTTTTAACGATCCAAAAAAGTCAATATGGAATTTTTTGCACATCCGTCATTGTTCTACGATCATGACGAATTGTTCGCTTGGCCGCAATATCGATGGCATTAAATAGTGCTTGCAGTTGGTTCCATTACCGAATTTTATGGCGGAATAAAATTAATATCATTAATAAAAATAAACTTAGTTTTCACCACTTTTGTATTGAAAAATATCAACATGTTTCAGAGCCCATTACCCCTTCGTCAGGATACAATTGTATATTTACAAATTAAATTCAAAAATCGAAGTATAAACAATCGAAATATTAAAAATATATAAATGGAAAAGGAACAATAATAATTGTACTTAACATGAAAATAGATTTAAAAGATAGCTATTTGTAAAAAAGGAACTGGTTATTTATAATATTCAAAATTTCCAATTTATCTATCTGTGATTATGTATAATTTGTATGCAAAATTTGTAAGAATGATTCGTAGCCAAAAGATGGTTAGAAAACTCAGAATAATTATTGCTATTTAAACACCTTAAGCGTTCTTTAACTCTAACTTGAAAATTTCTACACGTTTTTCCCATACAAAAATAATCACAATCATAATTCTAAGATTATTTTTATTAACTATATTAACAATGTCACCACAAAATTATTTAGATGTTTTTGAAGAAGACGGAATAAAATTATTTATAACATTAAATTTCACCAAACACTGGAAAAAACTTAATTTAAACTATAAGTAAGATACAGAAAATGTTTTGCAGGCGTCCTCTATTTTAGGTGTCATCAACATTCCCAACAGATATCTTTCATTCCTCGTCATGCATGATCAAACCATCAAGACTTTTTAAATCCAATTTTCGATGCTAAGATCAGCTATTCATTATTTTTTCTAATTCCTGTTTATTATTCACTAAGTGATTATAAAGCCATGTATTCACTAAGGGACATATTGTCCCTCAACAGCACGCGCGGCATAGAGTCTACGTGACGTTGCAACGTCGTGCACTGTTCCGCGACATCGCGCACAACATAGCGCGGCTTTTCTACGTGCCGTGGCAACGCTGCCATGCGCACGGTACCCGAGCGAGCTCACTGCAACATTACATCAGTACCACGTGGTATGTTTACAAGTGAATACGCATGCGCTGTATCTGTCAAGATGACAGTGTGGGGAAACGAAATTGTTCTTGAACTCATCGAGCTGTATCGATCGAAGATCGCATAGATCGCATCCGTCCTTCTTTCTCTTTGCAGTAAATAATTTCTCATTCTCCTCTTTTTTCTCCTCTTACGTTTCGATAAACTCATTACGCAGATACGCAGATGTCATCATAACCTCGTAGGGCGACATTTCCGCGACGTGTGGAAAACAATCATAATTTGCAAAAAGGACCTTGTTTTTAATAATATTCAATTTACTACAGTAAAACCTCGTTAATTTGAAATTGCGACCCAAAAAAACATTTCGAATTGCGCGGAACCCCGTTTTCGCCAAATGAGATACCGCAGCTGTCAACATAACCTCATCGGGTGACATTTCCGCGACAAGATATGCGAGTCCCGGTGTGTACACGTCAAATGACCGCGTCATTGTCCCCGAAACATGAGCGTAGATGTTGATGCCACATGCCGAGCGGAATGTTTCGCGATTTGTCCCCTAGTGAATACATGGCTTAAACGTGTTCTTATTTGATGGCATTGCTCGAGTTCTAGTTGCGAGCTGTATTTGTAAATGTGAGAATTATAGGCTCCTGTATCGATATATTCAGCAGCGCTCTACTTTTCAATTTTCTTTAATTCCTTTTTTAAAATAGAGAACCGTGTACGTGCTTACATTACGGCCGCATCTTTCTATTTCTCTAGTTCAACATCCGGCATTTTCTAGAAAATAAAAGAAAAATCGACTTCTAGCAGTTGTTTATGGTGATGAGTAAAAATAATGCTCGCGACGGAGCGCTCATACAAGTTTGGCACGAAGAGTCGCAAATAAGGGTATGGCGTGCGTGAGATTCTAGACACGGAGTTGTCAACTGGCCGTGACGAATATTTGGGAATATTCCTATTATAGAACTGCGCAGGTAGCTATTTATATAGGTTCTTACACTCTATAGGTAGGTTACTGCTTATATTCACGAAAGTTGATATTAAACATCAAAAATAAACCATGAGCTTAAATTATATTATTTTACTAATGCGAGTAACAATGAGACAGGCTTATAAGTCTAGTATTATTATTAGGTACCTACTTCACTAATTAGGATAATGCATAGACGTACTATAAATATAGACTAGTCACTAAAATACAAATCTGAGACATCTAGTTTATGCTGTCTTCTATTGTGTACTAAATGTATCAGTCAGAAAAAGATAGAAATTATTTTCATAACCACGTATAAGACTGTAAAATAAACCATAATTTTTAAAAACGAATGCATATTAATAGCGAATTGCTGTATTTATTCTATGGTATTTTCTCTTTCTTTCTTATAGCGCAGCATACTTACGTGTGAAAGAGATACAAATAAAATCGAAAATGTTCAGCAACAGCAATCAACGTCTTTATACATTTTTTTCAATATTTCTGACTTGTCTTCCGTTAAACATTGGACTATCATTAGAGTAACATACATTGAATATTGAAAATTTATTCGCTTTGATGCAAGTCGTATAAAATGATTAAAACCTTACAGAAATGTGAAAGAGAGTTGTTTCAAGGTTTTAATAAAAAAAATTGACTTGTACGTAAGCCAATGAATGTTTAATATTCGATATAAGTTACTTGAATGATAGCCCAACGTTTTACAGGAAATAAATCAGAAATATCTAAAAAATGCTAACTTTGATGTCAGTTGTCTCCATAACTATTGACATTAGAACATTGTTGCATTTTTAACACATGGTTGATTAATAGATCTACCTAGTGCCAAATTCGTTAATAACATAGTGCACTGTTTTATCGACACAATTAAAATTATTTTTCGACAGCTCTCAGTGCGGCAAAATTGAATAATAAACAAATGCACTTGTATTTACTAATTAATAAATATTAGGTCCTTACATATGAAATTGACGTTTAGTATGGGAGGAACATAAAGCCGATTTTTTTTTTATTATAATATATTTATTTAATCAAAGTATGTACCATTGCTATCTATGCACTTTTGCCATCTCATAGGTATTTCATCGATCCCTTTACTAAAAAAACCATTCGGACGGGAATCAATAAAATCTTTGAAGGCGGTTTGGACTGCCCCATCGGAGTTGAATTTTTTCCTTTGCAAGAAGTTATCCAAATTTCGAAAAAAATGGTAATCTGTTGGGGCAAGGTCCGGAGAGTACGGTGGATGTCTTAGACATTCCAATTGAAGCTCCTCTAATTTGGTAGCCGTCTGTTGTGCAGTGTGTGGTCTAGCGTTATCATGAAGCAGCAGTGGCCTAGAGCGATTAACCAGCCTCGGTTGTTTAGCAGCTAGCTTTTCCATCATGGTTTGCAGTTGCTGACAATAGACATCTGCCGTAATCGTCTGGCCAGATTTAAGAAAGCTGTAGTGAACGACACCAGCACTAGTCCACCAAACGCTCACAAGTAACTTTTTTGGAGTCAATTTTCGCTTGGGGCATGGTTTGGCTGGTTCGGCAGGGTTCAGCCATTGCGATGAGCGCTTCCGATTATCGTACAGGATCCACTTTTCATCACAGGTAATGATTCGATTTAAATCCCCTTCATTATTGTGCCGGTTGAGTAATGCAACGCAGCAGTCAACGCGCGTTTGTTGATTTGCTTCACTCAATTCGTGAGGTACCCACCTTTCAAGCTTTTTCAACTTACCAATTTGCTTCAAGTGGATTAAAACAGTTTTATCACTAACACCGCAGCCTGCAGCTTACTCGGATGTGGTTTGCGATGGATCCACTTCCACAATAGCCTTCAATTCTTTGGTCTCCGGCCGTCCACGGGGCTTGTTCTGCAGGTCGAAATTTCCAGAACGAAAACGTTGGAACCAAAAACGCACTGTGTTTTCTTTTGCGGCACCGTCGCCATACACATCATTAATCCTTCGAGCCGTTTCTGCAGCACTGGTGCCACGTTGGAACTCGTACTCGTAAATAACGCGATATTTCAAGTTTTTCATTTTGTAAACTGAGTGACGCAAAGAAAAAAACAATTGAGGAAAAAACAAATGAATTATAATTTTCAAAACACAAATACATGAGTAAATAGCTGTATAAATTTGGATTTGGAATTCCTAGCCAAAGAGAAGATATTTGAGATCAAATTTGCCAGTACGGCAAAACCTCAATTTCATATGTAAGGACCTAATATATAGCTATTAGCTTTTTTAAATTTTGGGGTTAATTTCTGTCTCTGCTGAATTGATATTTTTAATTGTGAGATGTCAAACGTTACAAATCATATTCTCGCTCGTTTTTTTTTATTCTACCAAATAAATGTTTCGCCGTTATTTTAGCAGTTTTAGAAAGTATTCGTACTATGTGTCGGCAAGTTGTGTAATTTTTTTGACATTTGTAAAGTGTCATCGGTAGATAATAATAATTCGTGTTGCACGAATAGTCGACTAATAAATAGACCGGAAAATTGTAACGTTGAATTAACAATCCACGTATGTAGGTAGGTATTTTTGGTTGAGCCTACACACGCAAAGATTTGTATATAGGTATAGCCATAGACGTACTATAAATATAGACTAGTTACAAAACAAAGTATTTTTTACACTGGACGACCACACGAAATGCTGTGAACATAGACGCACATTGCGGGAGTTGGTCTTGGGGTGTCCGAAATGTATACATTTCCGCGCGATATATACATAAAATATTAATACAATACACAATCCTGTTTATATTTTATTAGGTCCTTACATATGAAATTGACGTTTTGCCGTACTGGCAAATTTGATCTCAAATATCTTCTCTTTGGTTAGGAATTCCAAATCCAAATTTATACAACTATTTACTAATGTATTTGTGTTTTGAAAATTATAATTCATTTGTTTTTTCCTCAATTGTTTTTTTCTTTGCGTCACTCAGTTTACAAAATGAAAAACTTGAAATATCGCGTTATTTACGAGTACGAGTTCCACCGTGGCACCAGTACTGCAGAAAAGGCTCGAAGGATTAATGATGTGTATGGCGACGGTGCCGCAAAAGAAAACACAGTGCGTTTTTGGTTCCAACGTTTTCGTTCTGGAAATTTCGACCTGCAGAACAAGCCCCGTGGACGGCCGGAGACCAAAGTTGATAATGAAGAATTGAAGGCTATTGTGGAAGCGGATCCATCGCAAACCACATCCGAGTTAGCTGCAGGCTGCGATGTTAGTGATAAAACTGTTTTAATCCACTTGAAGCAAATTGGTAAGGTGAAAAAGCTTGAATGGTGGGTACCTCACGAATTGAGTGAAGCAAATCAACAAACGCGCGTTGACTGCTGCGTTGCATTACTCAACCGGCACAATAATGAAAGGATTTTAAATCGAATCATTACCTGTGATAAAAAGTGGATCCTGTACGATAATCAGAAGTGCTCATCGCAATGGCTGAACCCTGCCAAACCAGCCAAACCATGCCCCAAGCGAAAATTGACTCCAAAAAAGTTACTTGTGAGCGTTTGGTGGACTAGTGCTGGTGTCGTTCACTACAGCTTTCTTAAATCTGGCCAGACGATTACGGCAGATGTCTATTGTCAGCAACTGCAAACCATGATGGAAAAGCTAGCTGCTAAACAACCGAGGCTGGTTAATCGCTCTAGGCCACTGCTGCTTCATGATAACGCTAGACCACACACTGCACAACAGACGGCTACCAAATTAGAGGAGGTTCAATTGGAATGTCCAAGACATCCACCGTACTCTCCGGACCTTGCCCCAACAGATTACCATTTTTTTCGAAATTTGGATAACTTCTTGCAAAGGAAAAAATTCAACTCCCATGGGGCAGTCCAAACCGCCTTCAAAGATTTTATTGATTCCCGTCCGAATGGTTTTTTTAGTAAAGGGATCGATGAACTACCTATGAGATGGCAAAAGTGCATAGATAGCAATGGTACATACTTTGATTAAATAAATATATTATAATAAAAAAAAATCGGCTTTATGTTCTTCCCATACTAAACGTCAATTTCATATGTAAGGACCTAATATATTTGTACCTCCTTTACACGTATGCTGCGCTATAAGAAAGAAAGAAAGAGAAAAGACCATTGAATAAATACCTCAATTCGTTAGAACTTCATGTGCATTTCGTGTATCACGGTATGTTTTGTTGTTCTTTCTTATACATGGTTATGAAAATAATTTCTATCACTTTTTTAGTACCTATTTATATACGTCTATGTTTAGTAGATACGTAATAGAAGACAGCAGAGACTAGATGTCTCACGTTTGTTTTTTAATGACGTCTATATTTATATACGTCTATGGGTATTGCAAATTAGAGGCATGTTTGATCATTTTTTGTATGTATCTATAGATAATTATTATTTTGTGTATTGTATATAGCTAATAAAATTTTGTTGTAAAAAGTAATAATTAATTATATTGCATCAGTAACAATTATTTATAAACGATTACAGATTTTTCCCAAAAAATATCGTAGACTGAGGGTAGGTAGGTACTCACCAGTTTTACAAACCTACGTTTTTATTGCGTGTGTAATAATGATGATAATGATCGTTGGATGGATTATTTTAGTATTGCACATAAACTTCAAAATATACGAATAGTTTCACTGTATTGGTGAATGTTCTGGAACATTAATGCGTAGAATTTATTAGGTACCTATTTGGCGTAGAGTAGTGATGTAGAACGGATAATTTTTAATGCAATTACTGCCATCTATTAAAAATTGTGAAAAACTTTGTTGTGTATTCGTGAAAATTGTTGTGTGCGTCCCTTAATAGATGTCAGTAATATAAGTGTAGGTCCCCTAAATAATATAGGTTTTGAGAAATTAAAATAATTAATTGTATAAATGTTATACGCACTCAAGATTTAATTTATTATCTATAGATTACAGTTATATTAAAATACACAAAGAATACCTAAGCATAGTAGATAATATAGATTTATGGACCAAAAATATTCATGTTTATTTACACTTGCTTTATGTATTAGCATTACTGGCATTGAAGATCACAAATTGCTCCAGGATCACAAATTAATATTTTGATAAATTGGCTTTTTCCTCAAAAAGAGGTTTGAACTTTGAATAACTAACCCAAGTTTCAAAAGAAAATCTTTTGTAGTTATCGAGCTATGACATAAAGTGTCATTATGTAAATAAAACTTCAAACTGCTCTCCTGCAAACTTCAGAAAAATCACATGCATTATTCTACGATTATGACGATATAGGACATAAAAGTCTAAAGTGACATACTTACTTTAAAGTTGAAAAATGTGATTAGAAGAAATTTTCCATTTTTTTCTAAAAAAGATTTGAACAAAAACATCGGAAACTCAAAAAATATTACTAGTAATCTATTGAACACTTTTTTCTAAGAAAGATTTGAAAACAAACATCGGAAACTCAGAAAATATTATTAATTATCTATTGAACACTATTGAAATTCCAGATCCGCTTCACTCTCCGCTATGTGGACAGCTCAGGAGATTCCGGACGCGGGAGCCCCCCTTCGCCGCTGGTGGGCCCGCCGCGTCGTCGGCACCCTCCTCACCGCCGCCGCTCCCGCCAGCTGTTCCCGCAGCTGCTCAGGGCCCAAGGAGACACGCTCCAGATGCAGGCCGATAGGTTGAGGTACGTGTACTGCTCAATCGTGCAACTCATTTTTCCTAGTCATATCTTTCATTAGCTTTATTTTACTGCATTTGATTTTTCAACACTAGACTAACCTACACTCCACTGTTCCTACATTGAAAATTATAAGAATAATTTCTCACTCTCTTTTGATTTATTTCACTAATTAATCTAATTACTATTGCCTAAAAATAAAATAAATTGGTGAATGTACAAATAAAATCTATATTACAGTCGAACTCGGTTATAACGAGCGCGACGGGACCGAATAAATTTGCTCCTTATAGCCGGGACTCCTTATATCCAGGATAGATAAATTTCACTTTCTAATTTTTTTTGATTGTGTGATGTTATTTTCAAGAGCAGCCAAATAACCATCCTTATTTTTCCAGAGCGATGAAACTGTAGAAGACGATGGTGAAAACTTTTTACACTTGGGAATTTTTGCGCTACGTTCTATTTCACGAATAGTGACCAATCGCGAACCAAGTGACACTTTTGTTTGTTAGACATGTTTCTGATAGAACAAGTCGAGTTTAACTAATTAGGCTTTTAAATGCTAATACAGTAAACTGCATAAAATAAACTGTCACGTTAAACATTTTGGAAGCCCCAATAATCGGAGTTATATGAGCAATATTCTCGACCTTCAGTTCGGCATTCCTTTGATAAGAAATGCCGACGAAGTATTGTTTGCCTGCGCATGTGTCATTTTTGGACACACAAGTTTGTGTACATCATAAAATGAACCCTAATTATGTTCGAGCCGCTTTAAAAGCAAAGTTCATTATTATGAGCACGTATTTGTTTTTTTTCTGTAACCCAAGCAAATATGTATGTGCAGAGTTTCTAAAATTTGCTCCGTATATCCGGGAATTGCGCTCCTTATAACCGAGAACGATTGTATGGGAATATGTGCAAATCAAAATAAATTCACAGTTTTGCTCATTAGAGCCGAGATCTCCTTATATCCAAGCTCGTTATAACCGAGTTCGACTGTATAATTGTGGTACATAATGTACGTACTGTTTTCTATTGCTCGCTTGAAAAAAACAAATCATATGCTTTTTTTAAGAAACAAGGTGTACAGATTATTTTGAAACAAATTACAATATTATTTAATGATTAGAAATATTATACATATACACATTATTTAACATTCAAATCACTTTGAAGCGAAATTTTTAGGTTAGAAAATATGTATTATTTGAAATGTGTCAAAGTTGATAACACCCGTTGCGATAGATCATCGTATATATTATGAATGATAGCTAATAGCAGATACTAATAGCCATGCAGTGGCCACTATCGGCCGATCAAAGGCCATTACAGTCGATAGTCAATTGCAGACACCAATAGTTATGTAGTGGGCATTACGGCCGCACAGCGGGCAGTACAACTGATGTTAGGTTAGGTTAGGTTATGTAGGCACCAATGGCCGCACAGCCGTCTACAGGTTCCACCAATGGCCGCGTAACCGCCTGCAGGTCCCAGCAGCCGATTGCTTAACTGTTAGTTTTGTATTATTATAACATAACTACTTTATAAAACCGTGTGCTGACTTGAATGTGGTGAATAGATCTATAAGTAGAAAAGTCCTTTACTAGTCTCGCTTCCAGTCAATTTTTTTTTGATAAAAATATTAAGTTTGCAAAGTACTAACATAGTCAGATCATCCAAAGAGAATCTGTGTATATTTTTTCAATTAATATTGATTTTTTTAAAATATTTTTAGGGAGCAAGACAGACAAATCAGTCATCTCGAGGAGCAGACACACAGAACGAGGATGGAAAAGCATGGACCTAACTACCTTCTCGAGAGCTACCTTCGTGACATCGCGAGAAACAACGACCTGGCCAACACTGAAGAAACGAGAGATCAACTAGCTGGCCTCAGTGAGCTTAATATCGGAGATGCCGATCATAAGAACGGAGAGGTTGCGGGCAGCCATGAAAACAGCCCACTCCAAAGTGGTGAAGCGGCAGATAATCACGCCAGAAGCAGCGAAGCCACCGACAGTCCCGCCGCAAACAGCGACAGCGGCGTCGGAGTCAGCGGAAGTCCTCCTCGAGCGACTAAACGCAGATCCAGAGGTCGTCACCTTCTCAGAGAACATTATCTCACCAAGGAATTGGCAGACATCTGCCAGATAAATGCCAACAGAATCGTACAAACAAAATCAGACGACAATTCGGAAACATCATCCGATGAATTGAGCAGAATACAGCAACAGATTGATATTTTAGAAAAGCTCGCCATTGTAAATAAACGACTTCAAAGAGAAGAGGAACTGATCGTAAGATTAGGGGTGAAATTAAGAAGGTATTTATGTGAAGATCAAATAAGTTACATAGAAAGCGAAGACCAAATTGTTTCCATGCTCAATACTCTGAGATCCCAGATGGACAACAGTTCCAAAGAAATAGAGAATGCAGCCATCGAGATGGAAAGAGCGGATTACCAACTGGAAAAGAGGAAGAATATTCTGGATATTCTGTATAAAGAGATGGAGGACGTTGAGTTGGAGAGCCAGACTCTAGAAGTTCAGATAAATACCCTGGGAGAAAATGAACAGCAGATGTTCGCAGATGTGCAATACGTTGGAATGCAACAGCCTTACAACGACAATACAGTGTGTACCGTACCTTTAGATATAAGTAAAAACCAATTTGTAAATGTTAATTATAATATCATAAACAATGTACCTAATTACTCTCTCGACACACTGGTGTGACACTTCTCCCGCTTAGGAATAGGACAGGGATCAACTTTTTCACAAAATCTATGTTTCCCCTACATGCAGAATTCACAAATTTAAAAAACTCTTTAAATTATAGCCATAGCCACTCTGTATGAGGAAGATCTGATGAAATAATTTTTTACACTGATCTAATCCTCTGATTATGTTGCAAACCAATTGTGCAGATTTACAAATTTTATGATGGTATTTTGAAACAAAAATTCAAATTAGAAGAATGTTTTATCAGAATTTGTCAAATAAATATTAAAGTTGTGAAAATTTCCCATTCACAGAAAAGGTTCACAGGCCCTCAAACTTTTAACCAACCAATTCCTTCATATTACCAAATTAACAATACAGTAAAACCTCGTTAATTCGAAATTCACGGACCCAAAAAAAACATTTCAAATTACGGGGAACCCCGTTAATTCAAAATTGAAGGTACAAAAAAAAATTAAAAATCACAATGGAATTGCGAGATTTACCAAAAATCGAAAACTCATGAAAAAAAACCTTAATTTTATGAAAAACGTCTGCATTTTTGCATATTTCAAGAAATCATTTCGAAAACGCAATATTTATTTTGCCAATACAAAGACCGCCATATTTATATTACTAAAGTATCCGAAATTGACATATCCCTTGTTCTCGCTTGCGAAAAAAATCGAAATATTTTTTTCAAATTTTTCAAATTAAAAAAAAAATCGAAATATGTGAACTAAAACGTATTTATTTATTGCGCAAGGGACTAAAAATTATTTCGAATTACGGGTTCTTGAATTATCGGGGTTAATCTACTATGAAATTAGTATTTGGGGACTTGTGGGTTTTAAAAATTTCTAATTATGGCGAATTTTAAATTATCTGGGTTTTACTGTACCACACAAATCCATCAAATAAAATATCCCGACAAAACAAACATTTTACTTACAACATTTTACAAACAAAACAAACATTCTACTTACAACAGATAATTCCGAGACTTTCACTCAATCATCTGAGATTTAATAAGTTTTTAATTCA
This sequence comes from Agrypnia vestita, assembly GCA_016648135.1. Lineage (NCBI taxonomy): Eukaryota > Metazoa > Arthropoda > Insecta > Trichoptera > Phryganeidae > Agrypnia > Agrypnia vestita. The sequence continues at coordinate 23,244 of JADDOH010015448.1, forward strand.
TAACCAATGATTACTATGAAAAATGGAGTAATAATGTTTGATATTAAAATAAATTACACTGATACGTGTAAAGATGTTTTAATATAAATATATCAAGAAGAATCGAGATTTTATTGTGTATATAACTGTCTTCCAATTTTATCAAATACCTAAAGACAATAAAATATTGATTTTCTAATACAATAATTATTGTATAGTTAAGATTAGTGGTAATGACACTATTTTGGAATATCAAAATTAAACGAGATATTCTGAGGAATTTGTGCTAAGTTTTGTTTCCTGAACCAATATATTACTTGTTAATATAACAAGGAAGACAACAAAATGGCGCTCTTTACGCGCACTTTGGCGCAAATTAACTGGTGCTCTCTGTAATAAACTCATCTCTTTAAATGTTAAGTTTTGTGTAAACAACGAATTCAATAAAGATTTCTTTCGAAACAACGAATTTACACATTTATAAAAATATATTTGTATATTTTGTCTAGAAAAACATGCTCATTTTTATACTATTTTTGTACAATGTATATAGGAGGATGTTAAGGAATAAAAAGATATTTTTACAAAGTTAAGGCGAGTGTTTTAATTATTTCAAAATATTTTTTTAAGAAACAATCCAGATTATATATGTAGCAGGTATATTTATTTTAACAGGTACCAATACCTATGTGAAAACATTTTTTTTATTAGCCGTGGCCGACAATAGGAAAGCGATACGATTTTTGAAGCGTACAATATCAGAAAGTGTCAAATATAGGATGTAAGAAGGTTAAAATAAATAAACCCAAAATGTAAATATCACAAATCTGACAATTTTCAAAATATCTTCACCACTTCGCTATCGTCGGCCACGGCAAATCTTTAAATGTAAAAAAACAAAGGAAAGGTTTCCAAAACTGCTCGCACAATTCCAACCCGCAGGAGTGTGGGTGGGACAAAGATCGAGCAGCCTTCGGGATTTCCTCGAGGTGATCGGGTGATGGGGCAAATTTTATGTTGGATTCTTTTAAATGCCCGAGTCGGTCATCTTCGGGATTTATTCGGTGTCCATGGCCACCTAAAATAGAGAAAGTCATCAAAAATATTACAACGGAGTTATATGCAAGATGGTTACTTTCAATCTGTGACCTACAGAAAAAAAGTATTTAATGATGCTTTATGCCCAAATCGGATATTATATTATGCCATTATTTTATGCAACTTTTTAATTTTAATGTTACTACAAGATAATAAGATAACAATTTTGTAGAAAAAAATTCAAGTGGGTTAAATAAAAATACAAAAGAATATGTACATGCTGTTCACTTCATGCTTTCTCAAATTCATAGACAATATCCAAAGCAATTGGACTTTTGCTGTGATACGTAAGTATGTATAGGGAAAAACATTGATTGTGTCATTCTTAAAAAATAATAAATTTATAAATCAAGATAATTATTATTATTCTCGAAAAACTAGAAGAGATTGAAACATTCAAAACATAAAATGGGTTCTTTATTATTTTTTTAATATTCTTAAATATAAATTAAATAAGCACCCTAGATAGTTAAATTCTTTTATTACCCAGGACAGACAAGACTTTTTTATACAAGAGAAAATTTAAAACAAAAATAAAAACTGTTTAAATAAATGTTATATCTAAATTTCATAAAATAAATCCAAGCCACCTAGTATAAAAATATGCATTTAATAATGTCACTTCTATTTCACAGAATACATCCAACCCACAAGACCAACCCAGAGACGTTTTTCATATTTTATAGAACAAATCCAACGTTTTAGCGGCAAATTTTTTCCCGACTTGATTCACTAGTACTTTCCCGCAAATCCAGTATGTACGCGGTTTTGCTTGCTTCTTTAGTGGGGACGCTCTATTCGCTGTATTTGTTTTAACCTAGTACACACAGCCTATTGATTAAATTTCAATATTTGATTGCGTTAATTAATGTGGCGTGTGTCGTTCAACTGAAAGATTTGATGTTACACATACACCGATGATAATATATTACATTTATCCTAGGCTCAAACCAAAAACAATAACGTTTTACTGTATAAAACATAGATGGATGGGACACAGGATAAAAAAAAAGAATATCACGTTTCAGGCCAGACACAAAAAGAGTTGCTTTACTGTTTGATCTTTGCCAAGAGACATCAGATAGACTGGTCCTGGTGCACAACTTTTTCATTGTCCATATTCATACATTTTTGTATGTGCTCCTCGATTATTAACTTCATACGCAGTTTTGATACTCATTGAGTTGGCAATTTGGGCGTTGACCATTTTTGAGGCATGGTGGTTCTTCATGATGATTGTGCCACAAATAGCATAATACCAGGGGCGCGCAGTGGGAACATAGCAGCATGACTTTTACGTAACCAATTATTTGGAGAAAAAAAAATCGGAATACAACATATATTTCGTAATATTTCTATCACAATTATTATTGTAGTGTTCATATTTATTTATTTATTTATTTAATGCCCTTATGGGTTTTACAAAAATACAGAATATAAATTTAAAAAGAAATATCATAAGACAGATAAAATAAAAATACAGATAAAAGGTACAAATAATAATAATTAAAAGGTAAAATAATAATACAGAAAAATTTATTAACCATTTCCATTTCGTTGGGATGTAAAGAATTGTATCAGCTTTGTCCTATAAACAGTTATACTATCAGCAAAAATGTCAGCCGCCTCTGCATGTTCATTCCCTAATGAGTAATCTGGGAATTACAGAGTTTGCTAAAGCATTAGTTCTGACATTTCCACTATAATAGAATAATGCACTGTCTTGATGACTTCAATGGGGCATATAAGTCGATCAGACTAACAATCTGGGGGCAATCAATCAGGCTGTTTATGATCCTATAAAGAAATATTAGGTCTGTCACAGTACGTCTCACAGACAAATTTAATAGTTGTAAATAACTAAGGAGAAATTCATAATTGATCTATCTGATTATCTTCAAAGCGTATATTTAATTTGTAATTAATAAAGCTTAAGATTTTTTTGGATTCGTTCAACTGCCGTTGAATGATTAGCATAGTGAGGCGACCAAATGATCGAGTTATATTCAACCTGAGGTTATGATATACATATCATAAGTCACATAAATATTTTTTTCCCAGAATATACGTTTACAAAAAAGTCATGCTTCAATTTTCCCACTGCACCCGCCTGCATAATACATTGCTCAATCATTCAGATTACAAAATTAAAGCGGTATGAGTCAGAATAAAAATCTATTTCATTACCTGAGGAACCGGCTCCCGGCGCTCCTCCGGCTCGTCGTCCCCCGCTCCGTGAGAAGTAGAAGGAGCGACCCCAGTTCCCCTCCTCTCTTCGCCCTCCACTGTAGATAAGTACTTCCCGGTTTCCTCCTCATCCAGCATCCGGAACGGGTGATTCTTGCCCACTATCCCGATGGAGATGTTCTGGGAATCACCAAAGTTGTCAGTATCGGTAATGCTTCTTCAGCAACAGTAAATTTAAAGACCATATTTCATGAGTTGGCACGTCGAGTTTTTGGAAGGTAAAAAGCAAATTCCGATTTTCATTTCAGTGAGTGTAAGTAAAGTTCATGTATGTAGAATTTTTGATTTTTTTTTGCGTTAAATTGGGAAATAAGAAATTCTATCTGTGTGCAATTTTCTTGGATGTTCTGCCATGTGTATCTGAACTCTCTGGCCGACCTTTCGGATCCCATTGCAGGGTCCGTCAGGGCTGGTGATGGATTCTGAAATGAGATCTGAAACGTCGGCCAGAGATGTCAGATATGTACGGCAGAATACCCTGGAAAACTACACATAGAAGATTCTGAACGTTCGTGAAAACCTGAGAACGTTTTTAAGAAATTCCATCAGCTTAAATTGCGTGAAATATTTGTTTGAGAATATATGGAGGAAACTGAAATTTTACATGAAAATGAGGATCGTAAAATAATTTTTTTACTGTATATCAAATTTCAAATTGATGGGTGGGATTTCGAGAGGTCGCTTTAGCTACATTAACTTTTCAAAATATAAAATATGATGGGGGGGCGGGGTATTATTTAAAAAAATTCACTGCCTAGGGGCAGACAAAGACGAACACTGAAATCTTTCAAATATTTATGAAATAATGTAAACAAAATTAAATTTAATTTAAGGGACGACATAACACCATGCTACGTGAATTTTATTCTTGATTTGTTAAGTTGCACACGCGACACCCATGTTGATGTTTTCCAATTTTTTCTCTAGGAAGAATGATACTGGATTATGCTAAGGATATGGATGACTTATTGGCGTCAGAAAAATAACACGCTTTTTCAGTCATTGTCTTAATGATAAATGGAAATCGGCCAAACCATTTTTTTTCCTGTGTTTTTTAAAGCAGCATTTAATTTTATGGAAAATTTCCTTAATGGTCAGACGACGATTTTGTGTCATCAGATCACTAATAATCCTTGACGAGTATGTATTGATAAATGTAAGCAGGATAAAGATTTCAGATATTTTTGGTATCATTTTGACCGCTCCTCAGTGCGTGTACGCGGTAGTAACAGTCTAATCGCGATGACTCACACATAAACATATGTATATATAGTTATCCCTTTAACCGTCAGCCATATTTACTATGAGGCACACCTATTCGCCAGCCATCTTTCCGTAAAATAAAGTACTTAAATAAAAAACTTTGAATAAAACATTTAAAAAAAAACTATTATAACCCTAGCATTAAGAGGTTAAACCTATATTTTTTTAATGTTAAACTTATTTAATATTCTATGCAGTATAGTCTTCCTGTATGGGATTTCTTATATTGCGAACCATCAATAAACAAGTGCCTATAAAAACGTAAATTTCATCGACAGTTGTATCGGTCCATTGCTGCAATTGAATGGTTATAGAAGAGCTTCTATTTTTTCCATGTTGATATTGTCAGTCGATTTAATTTATAATCACTTCAACTAATGCCATTAAACAAATATTTTTAAAAAATCAGAAAGATGAATCAAAGTTATGCTTTTGAGGCACGAATGGATCACAATCCCAATAAAATAATGGTCCACCGTCGACGTAACTAGTAGAAGCAATATTTTCTATTTCGTCAGGCTCGTCATTTTCATTTTCGTCCAGCTCAAAAAATTCTGGTAATTCAAATTCCACATCACTCTCATCAGATTCGGCGGTTTGCCCAACAATCTCATCATCATAGGTAAAATCAGCCATTGTAAAGTAACAAAAAGAAATATAAAAAATGTTGTATATGAATGAAAATATAATTAATGAATGAATGAAAAAAAATGACATAAAAAAAAGAGAACTTTAATCTCGCTGAAATAAAGATAAACATGAGTTTTATCACTCACAATGCACTAAATACACGAAAGCGGCAAAAAACGACAAATATTGTAAATAATCGGGACCAAAATCAAGCCAAACGCACAGCTTAAAACTGAAGTACTGAGGGATTCCCTGTTTCTTCGCAAAAAAAACTTTGCACGCACTAAATCTAGTGAACTCTAAGATCTGTCAGCACTTTAATAAATTACTAATTTTACGAGATTTAAAGATTTAAAAAATATGGTAACCGCTTAGGATCGTTGTTCATAGATGCCAGAATGAACTAAAATTGGTGACGTGTTAAAAATTGTTTGTCATTATGCGCATTTACATCGAAAAATTTCCCACGTTTGCGCACGTCTGACCTGGTGGGACATGCGAAGTTTCGCACACTTCCACGGCACTGATCAGATTATATATGAGTCTCCTACGGCCTATGGGTTATACGATGCTAAATATTTTTAGTAATGGTCACAAAGTCCGTGACTTAAAAGCATTAAATATTTCATATTACCTTGGTATTAAGTTCCATCTCATTTGGCAATGTATCTCTAATTGCTCTCAATCCGTGGGCAACGAGCGTGGCCAAATCACAGTCGGCGAGCTCGTTCAGCTGACGCTCCAAGTAGGTTCGGGCTGACTGCGAGCGGGCACCGATGGCCATAGCTCGGCAGTCGAAGTAGTTGGCCGATGGGCAGGTCTGGAATATGTGTGGGCCGTTGTCCTGGAATGATAAAACAAAGTAAATGGCTAAGAATTAAAGCCTCGTTGCTAGATTACTTGAAAAGGAGTGGTTATCACACTGCGAGAAACACATTCAACACAAGAAAATTGACTATGGGGAAAATGCAGTGGTTATTGCTTCCTTAAACACTGAATTCTTATACTATCTCATAATAAAAGAGCTAAGTTTTTTTATTTTTTCCAAGATATGCATATTTTATAATATTTTGAATCCCAAAAAAAAATTAATGAAAGTAAAAAACTGTAAAATAAAAAAAATGTTTATTTTTAATTTTGAGTTATCCTTTGTATTTTTTCAGCGCTCGGTGTCAACCAGTGTAAATAAAAAAAGAGCATGAATTTTCAGTCAAATAATAATAAAACTGAATTCAATTACAAAATTATGTAAAGAAAAAAAAAATTTTATCCAATGTGAAGAACTTAACTAAACAAGAAACATAAAACCAGTTGCAAAGTTTTTAAATGGCCTATTAAATGAATTATAAAAATTATGTAACAAGACAATTAAGCATTAAAAACATACATCGAAACCAGCGACGAGCAGCCCAACCCCGAGTGGCCTCTTGTCATATCGCTGAGTGCAGATCTGCATCTTGTTACCCACGGCGCTGATGAGTCGGCCAACGGCCAGAGGAGCATCGTGCGAGTAACGGTGGTTGAGGCACTCCGTACGCATATAGCGACTGTTGGAAAAGTACTTTTATGAAGTGGGATACGTTAGCGGTGTGCAGTCAGTACACAGTAAATCAAAATAGAATATGTGTCTCAAATACTTGCATCAAATTATTATCACAATATTCCAGGGTTCGAGGATATACATCCGCAGATATATATCATGATATATATCACGATATATATTGTGATATATATCACGATACGTATATGTCAACAACCAACCATGCTCTAATCTAATGACTGCACATATTTAATCTAACAGATAGACTAGTTGTCAATAGATTTTATTATAAAGGTAGCAGAGGCAGTCATGCCGAGCTAGTACTCAATTGTAGAGAAAGTAGTCAAACTATTAAAAGGTTCTAGGTAACTAAAAGATTCTAGGTCTATATTTATGCAACCACAATTATTTTCATCCTTCCCATCAATAAATGCAATACACATCGTATAATACGTTATCAAACAAGAAGTTTGTGCCTTCATGATGCGAACAATCATAGAAGTTAGATAAAGAGTGTAAATCTGAGTGCCGATTTGATGACAGAAACAAACAAAAATTAGAGTATAGACGTACCACTATAAATTGGCATGCGAGGGAGGGCGTCCCTGTCAAAACTTTAAAACTTCATTGGCAATTGTTCTTGCACCATCCAGGACTGTTTTGGACGTAATAATTCAGTTTATATTGGTAATCAAGATGTCACAGCTCCCAAGCAAATACGAAATTGAACTGAATGACAGGGCGAGGAGTTACCGCCGGGTGCGGGCAGGGCGGTTTTAGTTCCAGTGTCGCCGCGCGCCAATTTACGTTGGGCAAGCAATAGTGACTTCGTTGATGAGACTTGGCACGCAATAATCAAAAGAAAGAGCACTTTGTAAAGGGTTATATTATTCGCAATGGTGACTTGTGCTGTAAACCATCGCTCATCGAACCCTGGTTCAACACCCCACAGCTGACTTCAACTACGAGAGCTGATCACGCCCCTAATTTATTTAACCTCTTTGGGTGCAATACACGATTGATTCCTTCTTCACATTCAGCACTGTAAACACCACGGTAAAAATAACTCAAAGAAATATAAAAGCTAATTTTACAAAAACCAACAATTTTCAATAAACCTCTTTGATTCATCAAATCAAAAGTTTATTAGAATTAATAAACATGTCTAACTGCAAATTTAGCTTTACAAACAATATAAATAAAAGTATTTTTTTATAATTTATCAAACCTGAGCATCCTAGCGTCAGCCGTAAGTCCAGCAAAGGAGATACCGATATGCTTGTCAATCGGCACGATCTTGTTCTGATGGGTGGACAGTTCTCCCGCGGCACGATTGAGTGCGATTATGACTGCGTACTCAGTGGACTTGAGACCCACTGTAGCGGAACCGAGCTTCACTGCTTCCATGGCATACTCCACCTGATGCAGGCGGCCCTGGGGGCTCCATACCGTCACGTCACTGTCATACTGGTTACGGAACTGAAATACATATTTTCCAAAGATTTAAAATACTATTTCAGTTCAATACACATTCCCGAATTTCTCAAGTGATTGTTGATATCACGATTAAGGCTATTGAGACAGAACTCCGTAAGTATATTAAGTAAGCTCATAGACACCGACTACAATCCGAATGCATAAAAAAAAAGATTTTGTATAAAAAAGAGATTTTGCATATTTGATAGTTAGGATGTAACATAATCATTTTGATTGTGAGCAATATTATCCAATATAATTAAAATACATATAAGAAAATACCATTTACAATCTGAAAAGACTAGAAGACACACTAGGACTAGCTATGAGGGTGATCAATGACCTGTGAAGAACCTGTATGTTAAAAATAAAATAAGGGGTGAGATATGTCTCATCATATGTCTTGACGCCTTAGCGTACATAAATAAGCATGTCCCATATATTTTGTGTTGAGATCTAATAATAATATTGTTAACCTGAGATCAGGGGGGGTTTGATTAGTTTATTATTTATAGAGTAATTCAGAAGTTATTAACTTTCTGCGAGCCTCAGAACCCTTCTAGCTAATGATATTCCTAAAAAAAAATTTACATTGCAATTTTTTAGGTCAAAAAAATTCTTTACTAAATAAGATAAAAAGACACCATAATTAGGCAAAATGACTACATGACAAAAGACATTTAAAAGTCGGTTGGAATATACCTACATTTGATGAAAATATTGTTCTGATTTTGTAGTCATCAAAATTTACAGGAATCTTTTAAAGAATAGAGACTCGCATTGAAAAATAATGTCATGAATTAGTAACGATAGCCGTGCAAGATCTTATAGAACATTCCTGCCAGAGAATCAGTGCTGCTTGTCAAACATTCAAAGACCCGGGCGGTATTATTGGCAGATGCCACGAGAGACATTGACGGAGAGTACAAAATGAAATAGGACGGCTCAATGAGAGGTCCCTATATAATCCGAATAAGACAAAGGGCAAAGTTAATAAAACAGTGGATAGGCCAATTGGGCGAGTATAAAGAAACAGACAGACAACATGCACGTAGCTGCAAGCAAGCTTTAGCCCCCATTGGTCCGATAGGCAGAAAACCTTTAAAAATATTTCTTTTTTTCAATGGTCCACAAACAATGAAAAACATAACATGATATAGGTAATACAATTAGTTTAAATGCTTTTCATCACTTAAATGTGAACACAGCAAACATAGATATAAAAGTAAAGGATAAAACATATACAAGAAAGAATAGAAAAAAGTGATTTTATAGAGCAAGCTTGTACAGAGTGAGATTGAATAAAGAGACTAAACAGCTAATTTCACAAGCTTGGTAATACTTCTCTTTTATTCGTGGAAATTGTCATGAAATATATCAATGAGGATGCTACGTTATTTTCTATTTTTTTTGTATGACCTCAACATTCCAGACTCTAGAGTTAAAGTGGACCATATTGTTATTGAAGGTTGAAAGAGAAAATGTATTATATGTCCTAAGTCGGCGACTAGGACATTCAAAGTTATGTTTTTGACGCAAAATTCTGATTCAATATTACCGTGATACTATGTTCTAGTATTCTCTAAAAATCAACAATGACATGAAATTATAAAATATAAGTGTGTCAAAATGTTCGTTGATATGATTAAATGTGGTTTTATTTATCAAAAATAATGAAAGCTGAGTGACAAAGAGCATACTTATCGTTAGTGGGACAAACTAGGTTAGGAATGACTCGGCGCAATGCATAAACAGCTATACATTCAGCTCAAAGTTTGGAATTAAAAATTTAGTAATTTGTAAAACTATGATAGAAAATAATGAGATATTAACATACCATTTTGATTAGAAATAAGACAAATATGCGTTGTCACTACAAATCAAATGTTTAAAATACACAGAGAAATGAGAGAAACCGGCCAAAGATGTTTTCCATAGATATGTGACGTTGTCATGAAAATAATATCTGTGGGCAACTACTGTCACACAAGTTGAATCTTTTTATTAATAGGTGTGGGGTAAAAGTGATTTCGGAAAAATTATTAATACCTCTAACTTTTAATTAAAACAAAATAACAAGTAAAAAACGTAAATATTAAACATTTTTATAAAAGACCTAGTAACAAAAAATATTATTCTGATTTGACCACAGGCAAATAATAACTGTTTTGTTTACAGGTGTAGGTACTCGTGAGGTACATAACCATATTTTTTATGTAAGGAAACAAGCAGAATCCTAAACCCAAATTTATTAAAATGATCTTTGTAAACTGACCGAGACGTATAACTTTATATAATGTAATATTACTGACAAAAGATATCTCACAAGTCCATATATTTTTTAAAACCCTACAAAGCAATGTATTTTAAAATGAAAATGCTTCTAAAATACACATGCAAACATGTTTTCGAGATCAGTTAGTTATCAATTGTGAAATTAAAAATATTCTTTGTTACATAATTATATTCAAACACGTCACCCTGCATCTCGTCATAAGCTAAGTAAAGCTTTTGCTTTTAATCTCATCACTAAGGGCCGGTTGTATCGACCTAGATTACAGTAATCCTTCATAAAAACATACATTTTTACTAAAACGGGGTGTGTGATTGGTGGAAAACTTACAATCATCGATGGTTTAAACGAATGATTACTATGTATCAAGTTGATACGACCGCCCTTAATTCATAATATATTTATGCATTTACACTTACAGTTGTAGATTTACTTATTTAAACTTACAATATTATGTGGTTTGGCATATACTTATATACAAATGAATTAATATGTGCCGAGATAGAATAATGTGGCATTCTGTTCTTTCTGCCCTGCTGGGAAATGATTTGAAAGTTATTTAGTAAAAAAAATATATATATACCGTTGTGAATTTACATATATTCATAAGAGGTAGTTTAGAGCTTCACTGCAGATCTATCTATATTTATCAGATCAATTTTTCTAAAACTAAATGATAACTGATAAGATAACGTATTATATATTATTCAATATTTTTGAAGTTATCTTCTTTTGGCGGATTTAGGGTAAAATTTTTATTGTAACGGAAATTGCGCACGCACATCTTACGCATTGTAGCGGAAAGCAACGAGTCGCGAAATGCGCGCGCATCCATAACTCTAAAAAATTATTTACTTGAAGTTAGTGTCCAGTATTGTCGACCATCTTGAATCAAGTACCAATCATAAAGTTACTCAATTCAAAAGCTGACGAATGATTGGTTATTGAATTGAAAATTACAACTGTTTATTGAATTACGATTTTAGGGGTGCATTAGGATTTGAGTTAATATAGATGTTTTTGCAAAAATGACGTAATTGTCAGATATTCGTTTTCAAAACAAAAAAAAACATTCACATATTCGACATTCAATGCGGCTGTCAAAGTTATATAGTTTCGTAACATTTTTAGGTCGAAAATAGATAAAACATGAAAGTGGATAGGCATTTGACCTTTTTTTGAAAATGCACACGTTTTTTGATTCATTAATCGTGAGATGTCGATTCGAAGACATTTATATATTTTTTTAGCATTAGTTACAATTGTAACACTTCAAAAATAAATATTAATAATTTAACTGCATAAAAAAGTTATCAATTACATATTTATATTTATCATCTCCCTAAACATCGTATTATTGAATTAATATACATTTTTAACCAATATGTAAATTAAATTATCACGCCAGAGAAGTATAACTTCTACCGCATGTGCGTGAGTAGGTACATGCTCCTCCATTTTCTTATTTCTCGCTCGCTAGGGGAGAAAGGGGTAATGGAAGTCAGTGGGCAATGGTGGTCAGCGTTCTGGCATCCAGACGAAAGTACCTAAACAAAGAATATCGGCCTAAAAGACTCGTTAAGTGACAGCTCGCACTCCCCTGACTGCCCGCTCAGTACGCGTCCACAGGAAGGCTGCCACGCGTTTTTGCGCGCATTCCATGTAATTTTACGAGTGCATGAAATAAGTGGTGAGTACATTATTACAAGAAATCTGAGTATTTAAAGGAATTTATTGAGTGACTAAGTTTAAATTATCGATTTAGAAAACATTTGTGATGTTTTAACGGCAAATTATTTTTTTACACATTTTTTTTACACATTAGGTATAATCGGATTATAAGAGTCACTGCCATGCGGACAATGAGAGTCGACTCCATCAACTAAAGAAGCAATAGAAAATACAAAGTGCCGAAATCAAAAAGCATGAAGCAAAAACCTCAGAAAAAGGTAGCAAACATGCCCAAAAGGCGCATACACCAAGAACAAAACAGTTCTTCGGAATCAGATATTTATCTTAATAAGATATGTGATGACGACGAAGATGACGATGAATGATTATGAGAACGATATGAATAATTGCCTAGTATGTGGTGAATTTGGTCGCAACAATGAAGAATGGTACAGATGCTCTTCTTGCGGGTTGTGGGCACACGCAGAGTGCACAGGCTGGAATACACCACAAGGTTAAGTGTGTGACAATTGTTAGGCTAAGCTGACTCCCAACGTCACCTTAATGACTATAATTACCCTCATATGTGGACAACGGTGGTCAAAGTTGATTTAAAAAAAAAAAGTTTAATAGCTAGTGATATGTTATTCCGAAGGTAATGAAACTGTTTAAAACTGTTAGTTTATTAGTTAAAGTACCATAAGAGTTGATTTTCATAAAGTTTAAACAAAAATGTCGTTTTTAATTTATTTCTTGCTTAAGTGACTCCCATTACCTCTTTCTCCCCTAACTCGCAGAAGGTTGCATAGCATAAGATAATAGGAGGTTGCATCGTGAAACCCCTTACAACGTGTTGCTCTCTGTTCTGTGGTCAGCTGGTGGCCAGCTGCGAGGACAGATCATAAAAATAGGTCAATTTATAAATATAGACATATAACCTTTTAAAAAATAAAAGTGCAAGTCCCTCTCCAAGCACAAGATATTGCCTCTGTTTTGGAAAGGTATCTACAGCGAAAAACAATGTATCTTTAGTAAACTAATATGTATCACAAGTTAAAACATCTGTGACCAATACCTATAATTAATAATAAAAAAATAATACAGTGCATCATGAAACAACAAATGAGTATTAAAAAAAAATTAACTAACCATTTTCCTAGGAAGTATGTTCTATCCTCTCTGCCAGTGGTAGGTAGAGAGTATATAACGCCACAGTCATCTATCTTGGCACACCACTTTTGGTTCGGCCACATTCATATACAGGGTTATTTGTAAAACACTGTAAAATACTCGCAGGGCTGTATTCCTGCCTTGATTATGCGTCGAAAATGTTCAAGCTAATATGACCTAATATCAATAGTTAAGGAGATATGCGACATCAAAGTTTGCATTTTTATTTTCAATATTTATTACTTATTTTTTGTAAAACGTTGTACTATCATTACAGTAACTCATATCGATTACGAAAAATTCATTCGTTTGAATACAAGTTAAATAAAATCATAAAAACCCTGAAAAAATTCCAATTGGAATGTTTTCCATTTGGAATTCGAAGGTTTTTATTTTTTTATTTGACTTGTATTAAAGATAATGAATTTTTCATATTCGATATAGGTTACTGTAATGATAGTCCAACGTTTTACAAAAAATTAGTCAGAAATATTGAAAAAAAATGCAAACTTTGATGTCGCATATCTCCTAAACTATTGATATTAGGTCATAATAGCTTGAAAATTTTCGACTCATAATCAAGGCTGGAATATAGTCCTGCGAAGTTATTAATGTTTTACAAATAACCCTGTATATCCTCGTGCACACTCCACGGTTGTTGAATCTTTTAACAGGACCGCCCTCTATATTTGTTGGATCTGATCGTGCGAAGTCTTTTGCGGACGCCTGTGCTCCTGCTGCTTTCAACACTCATCTTGTATATTTTCTTAAACATCATTTCCTCGCTAATACGTTCCACTTGACCAAACTATATCATATTTCTTTATCCTATCTACCACGCAACAGCGAGCATTACATACACTTCTCATTTATTGATTTCTTATCGGCCAAAGATTTTCCAAACGTGCACCTTAGCGACTGCTTTTCGACTGCATTCAGGCCTGAATACAGAGATAATACGAATACTTAGTGATTTAAAGGTTAAAGTACGCATTAAAGCGTAATTTGGAGTACAAAATAATACTTTTAAAGCGTACCTACCTTAATCTTTATATAATTAATATATTGACTCTGTAGTCGGGCCTCATCAATTCCAGGCTTTACTTTAAAGTTGGCACCAGAAATTCATTATGAGCCGCAAGCTTGCTTCGTGTGAGAGATTCCTATTGGCCATAATAGTATAATGACAATGTGTTGTAATTGTAAACAATGAATGCCTAGAACAAGTGAACGAGTTTGTGTATTTGGAAGTATGTTTACTAGAGACTTCAATGTTGAAAAGAGGAGGGGAATAGGGAATGCAATCGCGATCCCGCGAGATCTCGAGGCATTTTACGAGATCAATCCCGAATCGAAAAATCGGACGAGATTATCGCGATTGATCAGTATTTTTTTATGTTTTGTATGTTTAATTGTATATGTCTATAGAACTTTTAGTTAGTACTTAAAACTTATGTTCATGTCACATTCAAATAATGAAAGTGGCTTTGAATAATATTTGCTATATTTTATCAACGTAACACAGTAAAAAAAAACTACTATTAGTTAGTAGTTTTTAATCTACTACATTGACTGATTGATGCTTGGAAAAAACTTTAATGCAATGATTAATAATGAACATTTTATTAAAATTGCTGATATAAAAATGCAAGGCATTGTCGTTAATTGCTATTCAGCGCTATAAACAATAAAAAAAACACAAAAGTATTCGGGATCCCGATCCGAGGGATCCCGCGGGATTGGAAATTCTAATCTCGAGGTATCTCGAAAGAGCAATCCCGACTCGGGATTGCATTTTCTAGAGGGGAGTAAGGTAAATGGTACCTGGTATCTTTATTCTTGTTTAATATATTTATTTGATAGTTTATATATATTTAAATTCATAATAAACATGTTTCAAAATATGTCCCTTGCTACCATACAAGATTACGGTTGATCGGTGAAGTGACCAGTCTTTCTTTTTGTCAATATATACAAATATCTCATTATCAAGGGTGACATCTGTACTGGCTTACGGGAATGACAAAATTTTCAACCACAGGTGGCGGTAGTAAAAATTCAACACACATGTGGAACAAGGTAAACATATATACAAATTCCAAAAACATGATAGATTTGGCAGTCTGTCATGGGTGGAATTGGTGAAAGTTAAATTGTGTAGGTCGTAAGTCCTATGGATATCCAAAAAGATTTCCATATCTATTTCCCATATAAAAAAAGTAGCTTTGTCTCTGTGAATAAAATCCAGTATTGTGTTCTTGAAAATTTTGAATATACCTAAAATATTCTTTTAAATATTTAAAATATTTTTTTTTTGTCAACGTCTTTAGCATTTTTGCGTCCAGTTCGGAACATACATTCCTCCCTTAATTCGTCTCGAGCTTTGCAGGTATCGCGGGTCTGTCAGCCGTTGCTTATAAACTTTGAAGACTACAAAGCTACATGAAGTGAACTAATTGTAGTAATACAAAATTGTATCTACTACAATGACCTACAAGAAGTATCTACTTTTTGAAAAGTGTAGGTACTACTACAAAATTTTCAAATCCATGGAGGGGAGGGGGTTGTTTCAGTTTCCAGAGATTTCGTCATTCAATGCCAAAATGTTCAAATTCATGGAGAGGAGAGTTTGTTTTCGGTTTCCAAACTTTTCTTCATTCCACAACTACAAAAAAATATTTCAACCATTTTATATACTTCAAAACCTGCGTCAATTATTTTTTTTTTATCTAGATCAACTTCTCAAAAATATCAGTCAAAAATTTCACATATTAACGAAGTCAATATGTCCTTTGAAGTTTTAGATATGCGTAGTTTTTAGTGTGTGTAATATTTATAGTATGTGTAATTCATAATATGAAGTTTGTAAGTTGTAGTGTGCAGTTCACTTACTAACGAGTGAAACGTGCACTTCAGTATAATGTATTACTACATTGTAGTGCTTAGTACAGAGCGAACGCATCACAAGTGTGCAGTAGTACCTCGCTGAAACGCCGGATTAGGGACTAGTCGGACTAGTCATGGACTAGTCCATCTCCGCAAAACAAAAATTGCCATGCCTAAAGTGAAGTTTTTTTTTCAGTTGCGTAGGTAATAAAATCCTTTTTTAAGCATGAATTTTACAAGGGACTAATGAGCAATTTTGTTCTAACAATTTAATGAATATCCCGCGATGCAAGAAATTTCTAATATGTTGTTCATTATACGTAGGGGAGAAAGGGGTAATAGGAATCAGAGGGCAACGGTGGTCAGCGTTCTAACATCCATACGTAAGTGATGAAATCGGGTAGGTGCATCGCGTCAGATTATAAATTTAAATTACTCTTGCACAGCGGTTGATTAATTATCAACACTTTGAATGTTTTGTACTCTTATCTAAATCCTTGATTTTGTATTTTCGTGTCACACAGCTGAGTGTGCTAGTGCGTAGGTACTTTAATTTTATTTTTTGCGTTGATTTTTTCTCTGCGATTAACCGGATCAGTCTTTTCCCCCATCCTGGATAATTGAGAGTCTAGGGTGCATCGACTTGGTTCGGGGTAAGTGTATTTTAGAGGGACAGAAAACTAGAAATAAATGTGGTAGGTACCTACCTATTTAAAATATTATAAAGATTATGTAATACTCATATATTGCTAACGCCCATAAGCGGAGGTGGCACGGACTAAGCGGGGCAGAAAATGCTACTTTTATCTTATTGCTGTCACTTGACCTGTTATGCGCAAGCGTTGTGACTCTCATTTATCCCGTGTGGCGGCGCTGATTGGATATAAATTGGCGCTAATTCTCGGACATTAGACTCGAAGTGACACCAGTATAGGTGAGACAAACATATATTTCTGCACTGTAGTGATTTCGCCTATTACTAGACCCTGCTAGCAATATAGGAGTATTACTATATGGTTGATTTAGCCAGGGTCTTGCCATCAAGGAAACGTCATTTTATTTATATTTAAATAATAATAAAAAGAATAAAGGAAGTATTCTAGTATGGATGAATAAATAATAGATTTCGGTAGGTGTTGATTGCCCCAATACATTTATTTGTTATATCTATACAATTCATTATATCTAAATGGTAATTGAATAATTAATTGTATTATAGTTAGTTTAAACCGCTTTCGATTCATACAATTTGCTTCTTATTGTTATATAAATACTATAATTTCAGTTACCAGTACGTAATGTCAATCACTATAATAATATACATACGTACCTATATTGCGAGTCTTTTACAATACTTCCGGAGACTCAGTTTCAATACGGTGATATTGATTTATTGAAATTGGAATGTGTAATCAAGGTTCCTGATATTTAAATTATAAAATACGAAACGATTACAAAAAACAATAAATATTTAATATTTTTATTTATATTTGTCGTATAGAAATAAATTTATTTTAAACTTTTACTCAAAGGACTTAACAAAATAACTGATTATAGCACAAGTAGAAACTTTTTGTATTAAAAAATATATTTGACAAAATTCTAAAGAATATAACATATTTAATTCATCGTTAAAGACCTACCAGCCAAATAAGTCTTTGACATGGATTTGTTTAAAAATATAAATGTTAACATAATTAGGTGAAGATATTTAACGAGATTTTTTTACATTAATCACTGAAAAATAAATAAAACATAGTTCAATATACAATACAAACATTTTTTTTCAACAAACAATCGGTTTTGTCACCGTGTTGGAACATAAAGTGTGTTTACAGGCGAGATATAAGTATTCTGCAAAGTATTTTCTAAAAAGAAAGTGTCGTTTTATTTTTACTCGTATTGCGGCTCTTGGCAAAACACATCGTAATTTATCTGAAATCCTCGAAATAACGGGTGAGATGCGAAAGTGCTACACAAAATTATGGAGCACAGTGAATAGAGATATAAAAAGAAATACAAGGGACAATAAAAATCCAGAAATAAGCCACAAGTTGCGCGTCCTCCGCGGCGACAGTGCCCATAATTCTCCTTTATTCCTCCGGAGTGGTGATTCTTGCTTTACGACGTGTTTCAGCACCCACCGCGTCTTCGCGCGACCGATAATGTCTACACTGATCGCCGTAAATGTTTAAAATCTCGAGAAGTCAGTGCCGTACTTATTTCACAAGAATATTTCACATGAAATACGTACGGCATTGACTTCTTCAGGCCCCGCGTTCAAACAAAAAAAGCAAATAGCGATTGCGAAATTCTAAAATGAAGTATTTACTAATTTGTCGCTGTGGGTAGGTTTTAAATGTATATTGTTCGAGTTCTTCATAAACCAATACTGAGTGTTTAAGTCACCGTTGTCAAGTCGGTAGCAATTCAGGGGAATTAAAAGTTTTGAAATTGTAATTCATAAAACTCTCGATCAAATATTTTGATATCGTGCTAGTAATAAAGCCGAGAAATAATTCTCCAAAGCGCGTTCTAAGAAAATTAAAATTAATTTTTCCCGAAAAATTAACTCTCGATACGCGTTTAAATGCAATTAGTGTTGTGTTTCTGGGATATGGCAAGTGCGGTTAGTATCATGTTTCATGTGGAAACTGTATGGGCAAGTCGTCTTTTCACCAGTACCTAATTAAAATAGGTAAGTTCTAATTTTGAATGTGAATCTTAATGTTCTTGTTGAATAAAAAATGTTTATTTTTATCGCGGAAACGTCAATTTTATTGCGTTTTTTTGAAATGTCATTTACGTACCTACCAGAATATTTTTTTTATCAAAGGATTAGTCATAAAATAATTAATAGCTTTCAGATTTAACTGATTTTATAGCCTTGAGAAGCCAAACATTGAAAGATATATAACAGCACAAATACTAAAATATGCTGTAAGAATGTGCTTTGTTTTTGTTTTTAATGTAACCAGTAGGTAAAATGTTGCAGCCGATAGAAAATGAGTGGTGAATCGTGAATTGATATTATTTATTCTTTTAATATAACGTTAATGTTTTCACCTGAAGAGTGAAGTATTTTAAAATTCTGCGTTTCCATGGCAACGAGTGCAGCTACTACAATTGATATTTTAGTGGTCCGAAATCGGTTTAAAAAAGTTAAATGTCTCCCTATGGTCTGCCCGAGGAAAGACGGCGCGCGACGCCTCGTTAACCGGGAAGATTGCTCCTGTAACGAGCTCTTTGTCTGTTGAGCTTCCAGCAGCCTTTGAAAGATGTGATAATGAATTTACTTCCAAACGCGAAGATTGTAATATCCGGTTGTACACTTAAACTCGACATTTTAATCTCTCCAAAAACTTGTTGCTAGGCGGGGTGTAAACGTTGTGCGCGCTTTCGGGTCCTCGCTCGAAAGTGTCTGTTGACAAAATAAAGCATTTTGTTAGTCACGTGACCCAGAAGTGATGCAATCATTTTTTGCTTGATGAGTTTATTTAATGTGCAGTTGTTACTTATTTTTAAAAGTAAGTAACAAATGTACATTGAATAAACTCATCAAACAAAATGTCAAGAAATTGTCGCACAGTTAATGCAAAAAAAAAATATATAAAAAAAAGATTCAATAAATTTGGCTCAAAAAAAAAAATAAACGAATTATATCTTGTAATTGAGCTGGAAATATTTTTTGCTCAAAAATTATATGTAAAGAGAAAAACATAAATACACGTAATTGAAAATATACGAGTATCTGAGAAGCAGGCGCGTGTAGTGACTACATTGAAGCGTGACTTTTACGTAAACATATAGTGTGGAAAAAACGTCGAAATAAAATATTAATGTGATAGAATATTATTATATATTAAAATCTGAATATTAGAGGATACATAATTTATTTTAATTATTTTCAAAATATATGTTCATGTAAATGTCATGCTTCAATGTTCCCACTGCACGCCACGGCTTAGAAGATACAAATATCTTATATTGAACTCTTTCAATTTTGCTCTTATCTGAGGCCCTGGCAAAGCATAGCGAGGCTAGCTTTGAAAAAAAACAATTTACATGAGTATTAAGTGAGATTAAGAAAAATATAAGAGAAAATAATAAGTAACTTTTATAAAATTGTATATTAATAATTTTGTTGAGGACATTTTTAAATTCATTATTTAAAAAAATCTCGTATCAAATATTTTTTTAGAATCATCCCTCACGGGGTGGGAGACCGAGTAGGTACTCGACTAGCCATCCCTTTGAGGTGAAATTAAAATTAATAACGTCATCGTGACCGCAAGGAATGAAATAACCGTTACGCAATAGTTTTGTTCTCGAACGTTTACTGTTAACTACTAACTGGATTAACTTTAAACGATAAAGATACAATTATCGCCGTAATATAATTTTAAGAAAACGATTTTCGGTAAATAATGTTGCCCTTTCATCTTTAAATGCCGGGATTGCTTAGTTAAGATCAAATTAAATTTTACTCAAAAGAAAATTGAAAAGAACGAACCACGCGTAATAAATAAAAAACTAAGAGTTTCCTAGTTTTAACAATGTTTTTCTAAGCGTGAGTATAATTAAGAAAAAAAAACTTTTTTCATCAAAGCTATCATGCGGTAAGCGAAATTTAACCGTAATTTGTCATTATCTTAGTGTGTTTTTATAGTGTATGAAATTTGATGTCCAACTCAGTTTTTGATACAAATAACTTTTATTTTTTGCTAATTTGCATTATTTGGCGACATATTTCATGTCATAAAACGTTACTAAAAAATGAAATATATCTTCCTTATTACAATAGCAAAAAAGGTGTTAATCATCATAAGCAAATACTTATTAATGAGATGTAACAAAGTTAAAAGAAAACGTTTTAAACATATTATTATTATTATCTTTGTTCAACATTCACTGCATATTCGATTAACTATTATATAGTTTTAGGTTAGTTAACATGGCTATAGTCAGATGAGTTTACGGACAGTGGTTGATTTATTGTGTCACGCAAATAATTTTGAAAAATAAGGTCTAGAAACACTGCCTTCGTTCCAAAAATATGGAATATTCAAATGTCTTCGGAAGCCGTCGGGTCGGCTCGGGAGCTCTTGGTTCCAAGTCTCTTTGATAGTTTAACCTAAAACTACCTCTCTATTATATCAACATTGCTGTTCATATCACAAAGTGCTACGATGTTAAATAAATTAATAAAAGTTATGGAAAGAAGTGCGTTCTTCAGAATGAGACCGTCATTTTTCAACCCTGATCTATGCCTGCAACTAGAATGCGTACGGTTCGATATCATATTTTCGCCATTCTCTTATATTGAATATAGACATGGACGCTAACCCAAGAAGTAATCAGCAAAGTCGAGGCTTTTGGGATGTAGCTTATAGACGCATACAAGTTTTCTAGGTGGACAGAATTACGAATCTTAAAGACCCCCTACGCATGGAAAAAGGCTGAGAAGTTCCCTGGACCATTCGAGTATTTCGGAAAACAAGTGGAAAGAGAAGCGTGCGAAGGCGTCGCATCTCATGGCTGCATAACTTGAGGGAATGTTCCGTTAGGCTGTGAATAGTCATGTTTGCCAATACGATTGCCGACCTCTGATAGGAGATGGTACTAAAAGAAAAAGAATAAAGGTTAAACAAATAATGACATTTAAGGTGTCCCCTCTCTCGCGACAGGCCCCTGCACCACGATCCGCCTTTGTCTATGGAATGTCGGGTTGGGTCAGTTCAGGCAGATGGGTCGGTGACGCGCAAACGAGTAAACAAGACTCGACGATGATGAAGACACAGCGGGACGGGCGCGTGTCCTGTACCTACCGGAGTGAGGGGAAGGAGGGACGGGACGGAACAGCGAGACGAAAGTTTATTAAATATTTAATGAAACAGCGCGGCAGGAGTTGCAATAAGTGACAGATTTACGACGTCCCCTTATATCATTTATTTCCCATGAAAACTGCTCGAAGTCAACTTTTCACTTATGAACATGGTGACACTATTCAATTTATTCGAATGCTCAATGTATTTTTACTTGCCTTCATATTAATATTCAAGCCTTAATAAAATGACAAATAAAGTAAAATATTTTCAATTTACTAAAATGAAAACATTATTTAGGTGCGTTGTTGAGATGTTATGAGATAATATAAAAAGGCGAATATAAGGAATGATGATATTTTCATAATGGCTCTTGTTGTTTGAAGCACAGATTTAAATTATAATTTGAATTTGAAAATAATGGTTAACTATTTCGGAATCATTTTCTTTAAATGAGGGTAAAACCTGAATAGTAATAAAACGTGAATTAAAATAGGCGTGATGACAGTATTAAAGAATTAAAGAATAAGTGATTTTAGAGAAGAAAATATTTTGAAAGGATTCTAAAAAATGATCCAAATTAAATGGCGCAATACGCCATTTTAACTGAAACACCGGTCAAAGCGAATGACGTCACGCCTCAGTACCTCTCACCGTGTCTTTGAACCGTTGCCATAGACACAATGCAATGTTTACTGAGACCTGACGTCACGCAGACGAAACGACAGCTGCGGGGTTTTTGCGCGAAATTAAAAATATGTAGATGAAAATGCAATTATTTGCGTAAAAACTTAGTTTATTACTGAAATAATGTTATTTTCGGTAATAGTAGACGTGTACCTACAATGTAGGATGTTATTTCAAAATCTGTCATCATGCCTATTAATAAATCAAACGACAAATCAGTCATTTGCGTCATGTGAAGTATTCTCCATCACAAGCTTGACAGTTGTCTCTCGTTTGTTCCCCATTTTGAATAATCTCAGAAGAGGCTCATCAAGTCAAATAATTTCAGAGTTTACTTTTCTCATTAAAGTTAAGGTTATTTGAGGTTGCTGATCACTTGTGCGTGCGAATATCGCCCCACGTGCGCGATGTATTTATATGCACCGAGACTCGAGATTGCATTAAATTGATCATAATCTAGACATTAATTTTCTCTGTGGAAGGGAAGAAATCATAGCGTAAAGTTAGAGACCGTTGAAGTCTTGATACGTGGGTTTGTTTCCAGTCGCAGGGTAAAACTAATTCAGCACAACTTATTCAAATTTTACTCTTTAGCTACCCGTGTGTGAAAACTTGTCAACCAATGTCAAAGTTCTGTTTAAAAAGACTCGAAACTTCTGAGACATCTTTTGGAGAAAGAAAACGTGTCGAGTATTTTGAACATAAATTTTGTCGTGTTCCATCTAAACTCTAAATCAATAAAATTGTGCAATCAAGTTTTAAAATTAATATAGACATTTTAATAAGTAAAAAAATAATGTTAGGTTTAATTTCCTTTCAACTACTTTAAATTATTATTTATCACTTCGTTTTAAAATTAGAATTGTAGAATAGTGGAAAGTTTTACTTTTCTTAATGAACAAATAATGAATACAGTAACATAATCTGATTTTTTAAACTGCAATAATAATAATTTTAAAAAATACTAAATACCTCTTTACATTGATTAATATATTAATAACTTGATTAAATGAAATACAAAGAAAACCTCAAAATTACAATGACAATTGACTTATTTGAAATAAACTTGAGTTATTTTTGATATATGTTTATTGTGCCTTTGAGTGAAAATAATATAATAAGGAAGAACAGTATAAAATATACAGCATTTATCATGACATTTGTTAAATTAATAAAAAATAATATTTTTAATTTGGAATAAAACATAATATCATAAAAAAGTGTTCGTTTAAAGCGTACAATCCCAAAATGATTTTCAGTAAAATTTTTCCAAAATCTTAAATTTAATATATTGTTTTATATTAAAATATGTGTCAAATGTAAAATCATTGAAATAATGCTTGTATGGAAATCGTATTTAAATATTTAGAATTTGATAGTAATTTTGATATTAAGACAGGTGCTTTCACATCAAAATAATTTTGATAGACAGTTTAATTTAAAACTCGATAATAAGTATTACAACAATATAATATAATACGTAAGTATTTGTTTGAGAATCTTTAGAGAATACTGATAACGTTTTAATTTTAAAATATGTAGTAACTAACAGTAGATAGTAGTACGTTTTTAAAAATAAATATATAATAATTCATTTAAAATACTTTGATATATTGGATTTCAGCGAAATGAACATGCTGTTGATGCCGAAGCACCACCGTATGATGCATTCCAGTCTTCGGAGTGGGCCAGAGTTTCACGAGGCGCAGCGCGCCCCGTCCTCGGAGTGCGCGTGCCGGACGGACGACACGTCGGACTTGTCGGCGTCCGTCCCTGTCTCGGCCGTCTTCGCGCCCAGGGACCTCTTCTTCCTGGCCTCCTCCGGGAACAGCGCGTCGAACGCGTCGGCGTCCTGGCTCTCCGCCAATCGCGCGAAGTTGTCGTCCAAGTACATGTTCAGTTTGTCGTTAGCCACTTTCTCGGCCATCGCGTCAGAATTGTCATCGCTTTCGTCTCCGTCGTCGTAGCTCTTTTCCAGCAAGGACCTCCCGAGCCTCATGAAGTTGTCGTTCTTCCTGTCGGCGTAATTTGCGGTCTTCGGTGCCGGTTCTTGGATCGACCTTTCCATTCTGACAAAAGCGTCGGACGAGATCGTCGGGTTTTGCTCTTCTTCGTTCGAGTCTTCGAAGTTGGGTTCGTTTTCGTAGTTCAGAAAGTCGTCGTCCGATCGCCCGAATCTCATCAGGTTGTTGTTGGCCCTGCCGAACCTCATCAGGTTGTGGTTTGTTCTTCCGAAGCGCATCAAGTTGTTGCCCGCCCTCCCGAATCTCATCAAATTGTTGTTCGCCCTCCCGAATCTCATCAAATTGTTGTTCGCCCTGCCGAACCTCATCAGGTTGTTGCCGCCCCTGCCGAACCTCATCAGGTTGTTGTTCGCCCTTCCGAATCTCATCAAGTTGGCGTTGCTCCTGCCGAACCTCATAAGGTTCCCGGGCGATCTTCCGAAGCGCATGAAGTCCGAGGACCTGGCTCTGCCGAGGCGGAGGAACCCGGACTTGTTGCTGCGGCCGAACCGCATCAGGTTTCCATTACTCATCTTTACTCGGGGCCCTGTCTCCATGTCAGGATCTGATCTTCCAAATCTGTCGAAAAATAATGTATTTTACAAATGCGTTTTCTGCTTTTACTAAAATAAAAACTTTTTCGCGTCAGTTAAAATTCACTTGATTTTTTGGCAAAAATCGGCAAAATTTGGCAAAAAAGCTCGCCGGTTGTTGAGGCTTCTAACGGGACCATCTTCCAGTAGGTATCTGGTTAATCTGGTCATGCCACGTCTTCCGCGGTCGCCCTCTCTTTCTGGCGCCATCGACACTTGCATTATATATCTTTCTTACCATTCTTTCCTCATTCATTCGCTCAACATGCCCAAACCATCCCCTTGACCTTGATAAACCATGACCCTTTTTTAATTCTATTAATTATGCTAAGATCAGCTTTACATTCATTTCTAATATCTGCATTCTTTTTACCCTATTATAAATTGAATTTATTTATATAATTATGTTTAATAGATTTTCGTTGATTTTTTGGGGTTTCTCTAAGGATTTTGGTCCTGATTACTCTAATATACTTTATACCAACCTCATAAATGATTTATCTAGCGCGCTCCTCCTTCTAGCAGCGATCTCGCTGATGGACCTCTTCACCACCTGGTTCTGTACATCTTCGGTTTCTGCGGGATATGGCTGTTCGTCCTCTAAGGCTGTTTCCTGGAGAGGGTTCTCCTTGGATGGCAGTTCCTCTCCGGGGAGTTCCTTCACGCACAACACCAGCGGCGTCAGCAGTAGAAGTAGCGAGAGTCGCATGGTAGTCTGAGAAAAAAGAATTCCGGCCTTGAGAGATGTGTTGAGATAGATTTGAAGGTACGGGCATCATAAACAGCATGCTTGATTGTCTCCAGATTGTTAGTCTGATCGACTTATATGCCCCATTGAGGTCATCAAGACACAGTGCATTATTCTATTATAGTGGAAATATCAGAACTAATGCAGTAGCAAACTCTGTAATTCCCAGATTACATTCATTAGGGAATGAACATGCAGAGGCGGTTGACATTTTTGCTGATAATATAACTGTTTTTAGGACAAAGCTGATACAATTCTTTACGTCCCAACGAAATGGAAATGGTTAATAAATTTTTCTGTATTATTATTTTACCTTTTAACTATTATTATTTATACCTTTAACTATATTATTATTTTACCTTTTAACTATTATTATTTATACCTTTAACTATATTATTATTTTATCTGTCTTATGTTTTTCTGTATTATTATTTTATCTGTCTTATGATATATCTTTTTAAATTTATATTCTGTATTTTTGTAAAAGCCCATAAGGGCGTTAAATAAATAAATAAATAAGTGGGTAAAAATCTACCTATTGTATAAGTATGACCTAAATTTAAATTTTCATATAAGTACGATACGATGCTACGTGTACCCTGTCCTTTTATACAGGGTGTCCCGTATCTCGACGTCAAGTCGAAATCGAGTGATGGCCAAGTCATAATAGTTATCAGAAAAATATTTAAAAAAAATAAAAAAAACAGTCAGTTAAAACTGGGCAAAGTATTGATTTTGAATACACGGTTTGGTCAAAAAGTGATAATTTCTTCCAAGCTGGAGCAGTTGGCTTTGAATTTAGACAAAAGCTTACAGAAGCATTATTCAGGATTACATAATAAAAAAAAATTAAGAAAAATAAATATTTGTAGCAACAGGAGTGAAAAGACCGTCATAGGGTGTAGATTTTTTTGATTTTTTTTAAATGCTTATAATTTTTAAAACACAAGACTTAGATTTATTTAACTATTTTTCTGTTAACTATTATGACTTGGCCTATTACCCAATTTCGGCTTGATGTCGAGATAAGGGACACCCTGTATAGAATTGAATTATGAACATACTCGAA
Source organism: Agrypnia vestita (assembly GCA_016648135.1). Lineage (NCBI taxonomy): Eukaryota > Metazoa > Arthropoda > Insecta > Trichoptera > Phryganeidae > Agrypnia > Agrypnia vestita. Next base: position 50,422 of record JADDOH010015448.1, read on the forward strand.
CACTGCTGAAGGGGCTTAAAGTATTTGAGAAATGGTTCTAAAAATCAGCTAGAATGAAAGTGTCACCGAAGACAATGTGATGAAAAATACATTTTTAAAACAAAACAAACACGGAAATTGTAATATTTTGACTACTCCATGAAACGTAAAGAAAAACATCAGATCTTCGTGTCATCCTTTGCGTAAAATCTTTGGCAATGATTTGTTAAGTTAACATTCCAACTATTTCGAACTGCTGCAAACAAAATGGTGATTGGCAGCACGACCGCTAATGTTCAATAACTGGAAAAGCGCGAGAAGAAAAAAAAAGATGTATAGCGCACGTTCATTAATAAATTGACGAAAATATAATAATTAATACGGAAGGCATGCGGGAGACTTTGCCGCCGAAGCTGACCTTTTGAAAAAGTTTACGCGGCCGTTAATTAAAATTACCCCCTGTTGACTTAAGTAAACATAGACGCAAAATTTCCAAATGTAAAAAAAATACTCTTAATAATGCTTGTGTAATATTTCCCTCACGCTTTGTTCCTATTAACGGGGTTAGCGGCTGTCGGCCGTGTTTGTTGGAAACATTGTGCTATATAAAAAAAACGAACCGAAACATTTAAATTTCTATAAATTAACACGTTAGTTCGTGTTATAAAAATGTACTTATTTAACAATAACATTTTTAAGACAGAACATAGACAGTTAATGTAACCTAACATTGTTGTAACAATGTGTAAATCAGACCGCTTACGGCGTGAATTACAGTAATACGAAAACAACGCGTATTACCAAATTCATTTTCCAAAAGTTAAGCACTGTCGTTAAGCTTGTTCGTCTAGTGGTTAAGACACTTGCTTAGTGATCTAGAGCTCGAGTATTCTAGCTTCATTCCAGCAGACCAATAACATAGAACAAGATTTAGCTTAGTTTCAAAACTATTGGTCGCGATAGTATCTATATATTTTTCCTTTCTTTTTACTCGTGGCGTTTGCTTGCTTGTTTCCTTGACGAAATTTTTTTGGATCAATTTTAACCCTTTTCCCGTGATCCAATCGAGCTGAAACTTTGCAAGTAGACTCGTGGCGAAGATCAAGAAGATCTATCAAATTTTCGTTAAAAAAAAAAAATAATTATAGTATAATTTTGGATTTTTCAAATTTTTAATGGTTTTTTCGAATTGGAATCATTACAAAAACTACAAACGGCGGCCCGATAACGTCACGGAATATTTAAAATTTGAATTACTCAGTCAGTAGGTATAATAGGTACTTCACTACGATTTTCGAAAATTTATGACAATTGGTTCACAGATGACAGCACACTTCGGTTTTTTGGGAAGAAATCAAATAATAAAGAGATATTTTTAGAGATTTTTGACGTAGATATTTGTCTAGACATGTTTCATTTTCAGTCAATCAATTATTACATGATGGTAAACTTAATTTACAAAGAAAGGTAATAAAATAAAAACTTTGTTTTTTTTTGGGTTAGTTTTTTATAGTTTTTTTTAATTTTTTTTTATAGTTTTATAGTTTTGTTTTTATGGGTTAGTTTTTTATAATATGTATTCGAACTCCTGGTCATGCAACATCCGTTATCTCATTTTTGCTACATTTTAATTTAGTTTTTCATTGCAATAAGGGAGTTGCATCACGTGTTCGGATGATTTTTATCAATTTTGAAAGCTCTGTGAGCTTACAAGGCGGGGAGCATGGTCGCACCAGTATCTATATATTTTTATAATATATATTCGCACGCCTGTTCACGGGAGAGATAGGCAAATTCTCTACCTGGTATCAATTACCTCCGATGCGCCAGAGTGAATGAGAGTGAATATCATCAGAGCGGAGACGGCAACCATCATCCACATGCAGTCCATTACAGAGGAGTACCGAGTTTTCTGGCAAATCGGAGGATCCAGAGGTGAGTTTGCATTGTCTCTTGTGTACTGGCGTTTCGAACTTTATACTGGACAACTGGCTCGCTTTCGAAGGCTTCGTATAGCAGCAAACTATTCTAGCTTACTATTTTTATAACTGCCGCCGATCCAACTACTAAGAGTATTGATGTGACACGTATTTTACCCATTAACTATTAAAAATAAACATAGAGGGCTGCAATTAAAATATATTATTAAAATTAATGCTATATTACTGCGTATATCTAAATTTTGAGTCCAAAATGTTCAAGCCATGTGGGAAAATATCGTATCGTTATGGAGATAATCGCATTTCAATTTGCGACAGGTAATTAAATGCTCGATTAGGATTAGTGATAAAATACAGTCGAAACATAATTAAACTGTCTGGGAAATAGGTCGGGAAATTCTGAAAGCGCTAATTTAATTAAGTACACTATTAATAATAATCCACAATACTTAGAGTGGTTACGCATCCCTCCACCTCTCGCCACTACTTGTGGTATTCGTAATAAATATTTAATTACAATCTCACAGATTACCTTGATTCGTACGTAACCTTGCTGTCAATTCACGTTCCCTAGGGAATCTAGCGTTTTTTGGAGAGCGAAACAGAATTATACCAGCAAGTTTTCGGGTTTCCCTTTGCGGAATTAAAGTATTTAATACGACTAAAAAGACATTACATTTTTTGTATTTTTTTAAGATTCTTACCAAAAATTATCCAAAACTAATATAATTAAAAACAAACGGAAGGATTGCATTGGGTTACCAATTAATTGTGGTTTTTTTCATTTAAAATACTTGGAATTATCTTTACTAGGTTAGGTAAGTAATTCATTTCAAAATGTTATTTTTGGTCTCTTGTACAAGGTAGATAATAACTTATTGCCATCTCAGTTCCTATATGCATAATTACATCCACGTATTCAAATTTATTTCAGATTGAATTAAAAAATGATTAATTTTAAGTCGGATTCCCTTTAATGTCAGTTTTTCATAACTTCTTTTAAGAACTAACTTTTTTTGGTTTTTAAAAATATAATTTTTATAATGTGCGTATTTTTGGAAATACTAACGAGTTACTAGACAAAATTGCAACCCCTATGGCCCTGTGGCCATGACTATGTGGGAAGATTTAATATCAACTCTATTAAAATAGAAGGCCGATCTGTATTGAAATTATTGAATAAACTACATACAATCCCAAGTTCAAAAACAAAATTTTGTTGTATATTCTTTTTGGTATATTTTAATTAGCTTTGTTTGTATATTGAACATATTTTTGATATCATGTATGGTTATGAACATATTTACGAGTATCTATAATAAACTGTAACACTGTAACTGTAATAAAGAAATTTTAAAATAGATATGCGTAGGATTCTTATTTATATTGTTCAATTTTATTAAGATTAAGCTAGTATTTATATTTCAATATATAAAAGCTTGTGTCAACACCTCCTACATAACATCAAGATCTTTCTTATTTAAGTATGATTCATGTGAAAATTAATAATTTTATCACACATTATAGACATATATTTTTTTTCGTTTATTGTCGGCGGTTAAAATCGGCTAATATGTTATGGATTATCGATTTTGTATAAAAATATCTTAAGACTTTTTCGTTAAAGTTTTTTGTATAATAATATCTTAAGATATTTCGCTTAAAGTTAAGAAACAAGATTTAGTTTGTTACTGTTTTATACAGCTACTAGCTGTAACCCGTCAAAAATGATGGTACTTTTACACGTCGGTTCTTAGAGAATAAATATTTATTTATCTGTATAAAAAAAGAAAAAAATACTATAAAGAAGAAAAAATATATTTACTATTAACACATTGTTTGCGGGAGACGATATCTTTAGATGAGGGTATGGTGCCTTGGGGGGGCCAAACAATTTTTCCAAGGAAAAAAGATGTTCTCCTACAAGTTTGGCAATCGTAAAGAGAAGTATCCTTAATTTCTACCATACATTCGGCAGAAATGCGAGAAAGTCACAACATGGATTGGAAATAAGAATCTGCGAAGGAGATGTCGTGTGTGCGCGGTCCACAAAGTAGGTACCTACGTAGTGAAACCCGGTGTATGTGTAAATTTTGTGATGTACCTTTACATAAAGGGAATTGTTTCCAACGATTTCATACTTCCAAACAATATTAGTGTT
>JADDOH010015449.1:0-29632 GCA_016648135.1 Agrypnia vestita
GGGCCTACAATTTATGTGCTGGCTTAAGTGATCATTATACACAAGGCAACATTCACAAAATCCATCGTAAGAACACCCACTTTAATCATTTATCAGCTGCGAAATTAATGTAAATTATTTCATAAGAAGGAATACAGATGTTTCTAGCTTAGTCTCTTCAAATATAAGAAACATATTTATGTATAATTTTCAAAAAAATTTGATAATGTGCGGATGTTTTTAGGATGGAATTGTTGAACGTTGCATCGTATTGAGTAACAACTGAGCCATCCTATAAAAAATAATGTCATACACGTTTTTCATATAAATAGTTTCGTCTATGTGAAGCTTCTATTTCAATAATAAAAGGAAAAATAGCATATAATTTAAATAAAATCCTATATAAATTAATACTAAATATCTGATACACAAAGAGTCCTCAATAATAAACTAGTGACAAAAACACATGCCCACCTAGTAATTATGTGGTGGGGGATTCGAAACTCGTCTCAGAATTACCAATTGAGTTTTTTCACAACTCAAGCGTTTAGCTAACCATAATTTATATGTGACACGTTTTCCGTGTAAACATTTATATTTAAAAAAAATAAAAAAATTTCTAAATGCATGTATTTACTTTTCTTACATTCCAAAAGTGTGCATTGTTAATACATTGTTAAAATATTACTAGCTCTAACCCGTTAAAAATGACAGTACTTTTACATATCGGTTCCAAAGGAATAATTAATTATTTATTTAAAAAATATTATAAAGAAGCTATTTAATAAAAAAAAGAAAAAAAAGTTAAAAAGAAGAAAAAAGGATAAGAGAAAAAATAAAATAAAATAAACAATAAATAAGTTACGGAAGTTATGACGAACGGACAAATAGATTACGAAATTATTACAATTGGATTACGATTACACCTTTTTAAATTAGTGGGGCATTAAAAATAGCTTTTAATGCCCCACTAGGTGAAATTATCTGGGGCAGTTAATTTACTTTGATTTTTTTCATTGATGTTGATACATACATTCGCTCTCTTTTGCGTACTGTCCAAATTCCTTGTAATATGTCACAATACTATCGAAGGATCGAGAACGGCATATAGCAATCTAGGGTGATCAACAACCTTCGGGAAAAATCTAGAAATGCGTGGAATAACCGGGAAGCGACAAGAACCTTCTCCCTAACATTATGTATAAATATGAGTTATAAATATGAAATGTGGAGTTCAGTTGTCGTGTTTTACATAACAATTCCGTGCAAAGTCGGTTGCGAGCCGCGAAACGACGCTCAGAGTGGCCAGTCGTGAATTTCATAGCAACAGATATCGAGCAAAATACTACATAATTGGTGAAACAAATGCGATAAATATTACCTGACAATGGGATGCTCTGTTGAATTTTGAATACATATTACCCAGAATGTTAAATACATATTTATTTACGAGTGACATATAGCGAAAAGGTGTGTATCAAAGAATAGCGTTAAAATTAATTCGTTCTAAGTTGGATAGTTAATTGATCATCATTAATTAATAAATCGCTAATTAATTTCTAGATTTTAATTTATTACTCCCCAGCCGCAATACGTGTGACTATGTCAAAATTATATATATTTGAATTTATATATAGAAAATACCAGGAAAATGAATAAAAAAAACAATAAGTGCAAGTTCAGACACAGCGGGAACCGCGCGGTTTCAGAATCGCGTGGGATCCGCGGAGGTCTTATTTATGTAGGTATGTATGTAATCGTTCAGACGTAACTGCGTGGTGCCCACCACTCAACCGCTAGAAAATAGGGAGGCGCGCGATTCTATTACTATGGAGCCTTTCCTCAGCATTCAGTTGCGTTGCGGGCACCGTATGTTTCTCACGTCACAACAGGAACACGCGTGAGCTCATTATGAATCAAAGAAAAGACCTGCAATATGGGATCTCAGTGTGAGGATTACTCAAAAACCAAGCTTGGCAGGAGTTGGTGGAGATATTTGTGAATGGTGGACACATTGGAAAATAAGAGTATTTTAGGTAAGTAGGTATTTATTCACCAAAAATGAACTGACTGAATGATATTTTTGTGTCTTGCCATGGAACACGACCGTCGTTCTTGTGAACTATTTAATATAAATTCACTCACTACTACTTTGTAGTAGTGAGCAAATTTATCTCTGATATTCAAAGATGGAGAACGGCACCGGAGCTGTCAATCCGACGTTTATCACTGATGCCATTCACACACACAAATCGATTATTAACCGCGGTTGTCTGAACACATGACACAAATCTGCAGTTTTAAAACGCGCGATTTGCAATCGCACGATTCCCGCGTGTCTGAACAAGCCCTAAAAATAATCTGCTGCCGCTTACAAACTATTTACTTTCACCAGTTCCCCAATAATAATAACTTATTTATAAAGTTTGCCGTTATGGTTTTGACGCTGGCACCAAATACTTTGAAAGTTTTGTATTATTTACATAACATACATCACAATAGATATTTAGCTACCCAGGCTATAGCAATTATAAGCAACTATAGCAAGTTGTTGATATTCCCGACCTATTTCTACAAAAGTTTATGTTATTCTTGAATTGTTCCATCCGCTAAATGAGGTTATTGTGTAATTTATAGAAATTAACTTTGTATACACCACTTTTTTATTGAAAAAAATTCAACATGTTTCAAAGCCAGTGGCTTTTTCATCAGGATAACAAATGTACAAAATTAATTATCCGTAATATATAACTTTTTCATATTTTAATATTTTGATTATCTATACTTCGATTTTTAAATTTAATTCTGTACATTTGTTATCCTGATGACGAAGCGATTGGCTTGTTGAATTTTTTTTTCAGTAAAAAATTGGTGTATAAAGTTAATTTCCATAAATTATAATTATAATGTCACCACAAATTAATTTTGCCGTGTTTGAAGAAGAAGCTGTTATTTTGTATTCATATTTTTGTGTTTACAAGCCTAACATAAATGTTTCAAGGACTTGGAGAGTAAAGACTAATTAAAGAACAGATATTCCCTTTTGATGAAAAATCATGCACTACTTACACGCGCGGAAGAGTATATCCTACGTTCATACACCATGAAGTACTGCTGAAGGAATATGAGTACCGTAGCCTCGAGTCGCGCAGGCAGGTAAGCCTAGTCATGTTGGGGATCAAAATTCAAAGAAATGTAATTGAACAATATTTTTATATGAAAGTATGTTCCAGGAACACAGTTACTGGATTTTGTCCCCCAGAGGGATGATTAATTAAGAATGAACTATAAAAGTCTCAAAAAAACGAAGCCAATTTATATGTGAGAAAGGTGGGTAGAAATCTCATATACGATGGCTCAGGACTTACAACCTGAGTGAGCTGGCTTAAGCAATCACTCTACACAATGCAATGTTCACAAATTTCATCGTAAGAACATCCACACGTTATGTAATTTTGAATGTTCTATAGATATATGTTTGAATCAAGAACCATTCATATATTACTATGGTCTATGCTGAAGATATGTGTTGCGTTTTACTCCCTTCATATTAACTCGTGGCGTCTGCTTGCTTGCCGAATTGCCGACTTGTCGTCAACAAAAACTATGGATCGATTTTTGACACTATTTCCGTGATCCAATCGAGCTGAAACTTGGCAAGTAGACTCGTGGCGATGATCAAAAAGATATTTGAAAGTATAGAAAATATATATTTTTTTTGATATATTTTCGTTAAAAAATAATAATTATAGTATAATTTCGGATTTTTAGAAATTTTATTGTTTTTTTCAAATTGGAATCATTAGAAAAGTTTGATTACGGCGGCCCGATAACGTCGCGGAATATTTTCTAAATATTAATTACTCCGTCGGTATGCAGAATAGGTACTTCACTACGAATGTCGAAAATCTAAATTGACTGACAAATGTTTTTAGAATTTAATCTTCAAGCATGAATTATCTTATCAAAACATCTGACATTTTAGAAATATATTAAATTACCGTAAGTTTAGTGTTATGTTATATGTTTTATTTCGTCTTTAATTGTTGTTATATTTTACAAAGAAAGGGAATATAATAAAAACTTGGTTTTTATGGGTTATTTTTTACTTCCTTTCTTTTAACTCGTGGCGTCTGCTTGCTTGTTTGCTTGGAGAAATAATTTTGGGTCGATTTTTAAACCTTTTACCGTAATCCAATCGAGCTGAAACTTTGCAAGTAGACTCGTAGCAACAATCAATAAGATCTATCAAATTTTCGTTAAAAAAAAATAATCATAGTATAATTTTGGATTTTTAGAAATTTTAATGGTTTTTTCAAATTGGAATAATTACAAAAGTTTGATTCCTTCCAACGGCGGCCTGATAACGTCACGGAATATTTAAATTTTGAATTACTCCGTCGGTAGGTATAATAGGTACTTCACTACGAATTTCGAAAATTTATGACAATTGGTCACAGATGACAGCACACTTCGGTTTTTTTGGGAAGAAATCAAATAATAAAGAGATATTTTCAGCGATTTTTGACATAGATATTTGTCTAGACATGTTTCATTTTCAGTCAATCAATTATTTAATTACATAATGGTAAACTTAATTTACAAAGAAAGGGAGTAAAATAAAAAATTGTTTTTTATGGGTTATTTTTTTTTTCTAATTAACAAGTAACATAAATGATAGCCATATATAAAATTAAATTAATAAATAATATTATTTCAAATACTTATACTTCGAATGTTAAATTCCAGTGTGAGTAGACATGAATTTATCTCGTTCTCCGTCCAAACAACAATAAGTGAACCGACAGATGACCATGAGCTTCGAGTCGACTAGTATATATACACAAAATCTATGGCCCGAATTCAGAGTCAATACTTAGACGATTTAAAGGTTTAAGTACGCCTTAAAAGCATAATTTTAAGTACAAAATAACACTTTTAAAGAGTTTCGCTTATTCTTTAAATGATCTTATTAGTATTAACTGTGAATTGTGTCGATTATATAAAGAAATTGGTCAAAATATTCTGATAGCTGTTTACAGCATTACAGGAAGAATTGTAAGAGTTGGAATTGTAAGAGAATGAAGATGACGCGAATCTGAAAGTAAACTGATATATTTTTCTTCTATTTAAAAAATAATAATAATATGTACTTATAGTTAGACTACACAAATACATATCTTACAATTGTACAGATAAAAATATAATCAAAACTGATGTTGAATTTTTTATAACATTTTTCTCAGATTTGCTTTAGTATCTTCTTTATTCGTAGCCTGATTCAGTGGCAACTGAAGTTTTACGATTCAACAAAGGTTGTGAAGTAGTTATCTTATTATTAAATTTATTTATTTATAGTTCCTCACTTTATAGTCTCTGGATGAGACTTAGTCAGAAAAATCCAAAATTAATAATTATTGAGAGGAACAACCTAGGGTATGAAAAATATATTTTTTCTAACTGCACATCTATTGCTATTAAATCAATAATGAATAATCAATTCCTTCCTTGAGTTTACAATACACATCGCCATCGAATGAATTTATAATTAATACACAATAAATAAATAAATATACTACCAGTCCACACACATTTGTTGCCTTAACACTCTTCATAATTATAATGATGATCAAAAAATACAAGAATGAGATTTTAAAAAACCCGTTTGCAAAATATTCGAGATGAAATCCTTCGTTGAATAACTTAAGCGAGCGGGACGGAAGAAATTGCAAGTTTTGGCGTAGCATCTGGAATTGGAACATGAGTATTATGATTGCAAGCAAGATAAAACATTTTATGCATTTCACATTAGAAAAATTACATTTATTACCTGAAATTAAATAGTAGTTTATTGGCCCTTAAAACATATGTCTGGCAATCAAATTTGACAGCGGATTTAAAAAAAAGGTTGCTGAAATTATTTGAGCACCTGGATAATATGACTTGAGTTAAATATAAAGGGTGAGTGTTGAACAAAAACGAAAGTACTTAATAGTTATCAGACTAGATTTTGAAGAACGTTACAGTTTCTAGAAGCATCAACTATAAACGAGCTTACCAGTACAAAAAATACTATCCTCCCACTTTCCCCTGAATGGAAGTGAGGTGATATTATTTGTTTATTAAAATCATTGTATTTGGTAATTATTTATAATTTTTATGAATTCTAATGACAGACGACTTAATGGAAAAGAATCAACTTTGATATCAAGTACAAATAAGTAACTAGTATTACAATAAAGTACGATAATTAAACTGCTTTCTATTGCCTTCTCTTTTACGCATTTTCTAATATTCCTAGAAAATAACATGTTTTCCAAGTCTTCATAATCATAGTTTTTTTTTAGAAAAATAAGTTTATTTAGATTTTTTTCTACGGTTTGTATGAATAATAAAAAAAGCCTATTTAAAACAAAAAAATCTAAATACTTCAATACCTTGGACAATTACGAGACGTGCAGAGAAATTCGAGATCTTGCATCTCACAACGCAAGAAAAATTGCTGGTAGTCGTGGACAGTTATTTAGCCAGTCTACTGTGGAGTTTGATGACCAACGTTCGTTGAATGGATAGGGAACAAGAGCATCTGTGCTAGTTTTTGGGTCTAGCGCTGATCTAGGTTGAAGATGTTTAAAAATAACACCAGATTTTTCCCTTCAATTCAAAGTGTTGGTATGTGACTTCTACTAAATAAAAAAATTATTTTATTTAACTGCATCTCGCCAAGATTGTAAGAATTTGATTCAGAAATATTTGTTTTTAAGGTGTGTAAAGATATTATTATTGGTGTAAAAAATTCATGATATTCTGCTTAATATTATGATTGAAAATTCAACATTTTGATAAGCGTCTTTACCGTATTCGATAAATAAAAACACGTAGCTCCGTGAAATCCCGCTGAAGAGTCACTCAATTTTAGGTACCCAAATATTTATAATATTTTTATTTTATTATTTAGGAGTTTGCGATGTTCATTTATCTTTGGATGTATATACTTACTGTGGACTACTATATTCCTCTACTTCATATTAAACTACATTTTCCATATTTATAAATGGCTTTTATAATTATTGATTGATATGGTAGTTAGTTTGTGGTGCAACATAATTAAATTCAAGAACACATTCATATTTGTGAAGTTGTAATTTTTCAGAACAAAGTTCTGTAAAATTTTAAAAACCAAATTAATTAATTAATTGGAAAGACATACAGAAAAATCTTATCCACGAAAAAATATTTGGCTACTACCGGGATTCGAACCCGGGTCACCTCCTATCCGGGACCGGTGCTCTGACCATTAAACTATAGTAGACTTGTATGTTTCCGTGAATATATATCGACCTTACATGTAATTCTCATTTTTATTAATTGATTTTTTTTTCCATAGAGCAATCCAAATTGTTCGAATCCCGGTAGTAGCCAAATATTTTATCGTGAATTAGATTTTTCTGTATGTCTTTCTAATTTATTTATTTATTTGGTTTTTCAACATAATTATTTGAATTTACACTGAATAAAACGTTGCAATGCAAAAACGTAGAATTTTATTAATCACAAATATATTTTAAGAGAAACAGTCTCTATCATCATCAGGTGTAATTAAAAACTAACTAAAGAATAGAAGTTTCGTCAACTTATTCGAGTAGAGCAGCGAGTCGCGTTGTGGAGTTTTTTTTTTTTGTCTTTAAGAGTAAAACATTAAGTAAAATGAGCAAACTCGAAACTATAGCAGTGATAAATAAAACTCAACGTGTATGCACAATAAAGTTTAATGAACTGTTATTTAAAATAATGGATTTTATTGTTTATTTAAATCGTAAACCATAACAATTTAATTTATATAAAATAACTTTGTAAACACCACTTTTTTATTGAAAAAAATTCAACATGTTTCGAAGCCAATGATTTCTTCATCAGGATAACAAAAATAAAATTCAAAAATTGAAGTATAGATTATCAAAATATTATAAAAGTTATATATGGAAAATGAATAATATAAAGTACCTACTTAGCATGAAAATAAATTAAAAAGATAACTATTTGCAAAAAGGACCTGATTATTTATAATAATCAGGTCCTTTTCGCAAATAGTTATCTTTTAAATTTATTTTCATGTTAAATAGGTGCTTTATATTATTCATTTTCCATATATAACTTTTTTAATATTTTGATTATCTATACTTCGATTTTTTAATTTTATTTTTGTTATCCTGACGAAGAAGCCATTGGCTTCGAAACACGTTGATTTTTTTTCAATAAAAAAGTGGTGTTTACAAAGTTATTTTATATAAATTATAATTATATCACCACAAAATAATTTTGCTATATTTGAAGAAGAAGTCATAATAATTTAGTCTAGTATTATGCCCTGCCAGAGTAAACGACAGAATTTTTAAATAATTCCTAGAAAAATTCTCCTCCTCTGAAAATTGCCGCGACCCATCGCAGATTTTGCGGAGGAAAATTAACATCCTAGGTCCATCCAATTGTAGGGGAGTTTTCGCTTACACTTTCTTTTATTCCCGAAACGAATGGGGCCAACCATTCAGCGCTACTTTCCGGAAAACAGCGAGAAAATTTCGTATCTCTCTATTCGGAGGTTTAGCAGCTCTATTTACGCCCTCCTCCTGAAAGGAAACGTGATGACAGATGGTTATTTTATGTTTGCCAGAATTTTGCAGAAAGGGGACCTTAAGCCGTAGGACCTATTTGACCAAGGCCAGATATCTTTATAAGATTTCTATTGATTTTATCGCATTCTGTATATAATTCTCTCCATTCCAATAATACAGAGATATCAGTTTGATTGATGATTTCGTTTTAAATTATATATCTCCAAAAATACGTTTCATCGACGAAATTGAACGATTTTTACCAAATGTTTATTGACTAAACTCTCTTTCATTCATTGGAGCAATTGAACGTAATATTAATCATCGTTTCTCAATCAACAATTTATCATTGTTTGTTTCCGTAGTTATTTCGCACGTATTATTCACTCCGGTTTATTTCGCTACATAAGATATTTCAAAATTATTCGCTGTCGAATAATCGCTCGGCTTGCCACACTGACCTCGGCAGATCGCGGCTGTCTTCGCTTCTGTTTCGCTGTCAAGCGCGCTAAAAACAACAACCCGTTACTCGCAATTGTAACGGGTTATTGTTTTTAGGGTAGTATCATAAGTGCGCAGTTCTTTTTCGCCTCGTTACAATATGTTTTTGTGAATTCAAGTATGTAACTGATCTGTAACTGATCACTACCTGAAACCCGTCAAAAATGACGGTATTTTTACGTGCCGGTTCCTAAAGAATAAGTGTTTACTTATTTACAGCCGACACCCATGAAATAGTAATAACGACTTCATTCCAAAAAATATATTATTTTAATATTTCAACTGCTGGCAGTTAATGGTACAAATGATTTACGTATTTACTACGTCCTATATGTACTCTGTTTTTGACCGGTCACGCACATGCGCTGGTGGCAACATCGTTGCCGCCTTCGGATTTGCTGGAGAGGTTCAAGCCCCATCTCCAGCTGTTTTATTTTTTTTTTATTACCCGTGAATTTGAACTAAATTATGGGCGTTACACGAAGGACTTATAGATATACAGATAGACAGAATTGAAGAACTGTTCTTTTTTGCACATATTTTTTAAATCATGATGTTAATACCATTAACACCCCAAGGGCTCATTCATTTATATCTGTGCTTATTTATTTTTGTACCCTTAATGAAAGATTTGTATATAAAGATTGGTATATATTGGTATATAATATAATAATGTTGTGTAAAGTCTAATACAATATTAAAAATATCCTCTTAATAATTAATTCATAGTAATAAGGTACACTCAAAATAAATTAAATCATTTTATACAAAACTTGAGAACCTGGGGAAGGCCAACACTTTTAAGTTAATGTTAAGTTATTTATTAATTAAGATAAATTAAAGAAGTCTCACAGAGACGAAGCTGTTTTGCAGAGACGAAGTCTTGATAGAGGAGTCCAGAGCTTACGACTTGAATGAGCTGACTTATGTGATTAATTTACGCAATGGAACGTTCACAAATTTTTGAGTTTCATATATGTTTTTAATCAGTTTCTTTCGTATATTGAAATAGACTATTCTAGAGATGATGAGAGTCCCATGACATGGTCTTTCCTATGACATAGATTTTGCAACTCGTCATGTGATACCTCTATATTTTAATCTGAAATGTTGTCACGTGTTATGGCTGGGGAAGGAATGAATTAAAACAGTTATTCTTTAAATTACCTATTTCGCAGTATACCACTCGTAAATGAATTTTTAATTTTTACGCTTATTACGCTGGATAGCACTTATTTAATATTTACTAAAACATTCCATCCAATTTTACTCATAATATTTAACGCATTTATTTATTTTGCCAATTAAGTACTTCGCTCGATTATTCGCCTAATTAATGCTTCGTAATTCATGAATCGCACGTACTTTGCACTAAATCGATCTGTCAAATACAAAATCCCTGCTATTTATATCCAAAAACTGGATTATTAGATTTTTTTGGTATTAAAGAGAAGATTCACGTCACTCTTAAGCTTTTCCAGTAGCGGAAGGTCCAAAAAGTATCTTTATTTCTATCGTATTGACATTTTATGAAGGATTCTGTACGTATCCTCTTGCCATTTCATTACAATATTAAACAATATTCTTTTTAACTGAACAATATTCGTTGCTTAGTTTCCTGATAATGTTTGGTGATGACATTCGTAGCTAAAATCCTTCCTATGGAAATGACCAATAAGGTAGAGAAAACTGCATCAAAACCCACGTTATTTCAGCCTCTCTCGAGCGATAAGGAAATACAAAGTTAACCACACGAACGTTGCATATTAGGTACATGTGAGGCGGTAACAGTGCAAAAGTTCAGCGATCCTCGTAGCCCAGTGGTCATTACACTGGTTCTCACTCCGAGAGTTCCAGGATTGATTCCTGGTGAGGTCACAAAGCCTGGGTATTTTTTGATGTGTTTTGCTTCTGTAATTGGGCTTCGTGAAACTTAAAAAAATACTTTTTTATTAAACATATTTTATTAATAGGGTATAAAAGCAAAGGCAACAATATATATAAAAAATATTGCAGTTATCGAGCATTATTAATTTTGAATGAAATGAATTCGAGATGTTATAGGAAATATAGCCCATACCTATATTTTTATTTATTTATTTTATTTATTTAAAATACACGGCTTTATAGCGTTTCACCTACTATGCATTTATACATAATATTAATACAACAAAATATGTGTGTAAATTATAGAAATAGAATTATACATCAGTGTAGAAACATAACGGAAAAGATTAAAGAGTAGGGATATAAAAACACACGAATAAAAGAAAAATATAGGAAACACAATTTTGTATGGAACAGATACATAGCATCTAGAATTCAGTACAATCAAAAATTGTAATCCTCAGTGACTATTCAAAACATATTTTTAATTTTTGTACACTGCTGCCCTTGCTTTTTTATGCCTCGTTTAATCTAATAGATGTAGATCTAAACTAACTGATCTGAAAGAATATACTTCATTACGATCGCATTTTGTGTGTTTACACTCTATCAACACAGTGAAATCTAAAAATGAATGGGAAGAGTGTAAATCCAGACTGCCGACATGAAATATCTTAGGAGAGTAATAAGAGTTACACTAATGGACCAAGTAAGCGGTACCGCAATGAGGGAGATTCTCGGCTAGGAATCTCTCCATTTGATGAGTTCAAAATGAAAACCGCCACCATCCAATTGACAAAAATGACGTACACGTATTTGTAACTTATTTCATCACCATAACAGAGATTTTTATATATTAACACTAGCTATTATACTTAATTACATACCATCACGCCGTTTCTCCGTGGAGTTAGGCAGAGAGGATAGAGCGCCACACTCTTCTGTCCTGACATACAACTCTCGCTTCATCCACATTCATACATCTTCGTATGCAAGCTCGCTGGTTGTTGAGGCTTCTAACGGGACCATCTTCCAGCTTTTATTTTTATTATTATTTTTATATTATTCATGTGTTTTATTGTATTATATTTTTACTCGTTCATGTTTTCAAATCTCTTCATCATTTATGTGTTTTATTAAATTATATCTCTACTCTTCTATGTGTTATGTTTTCAAATGCTTCTATCATTTACACGTTTTATTGTATTATATCTCTACCTTTTTTATGTTCTATGTTTTCAAATTTTTATATTATTAATGTGTTTTATATTGTATTATATCTCTTTTATATCTTATTTTTTGTCTATTTCTACGCTGATATATAATTTTATTTCTATAATTTACACACATATGTTGCTGTGTTAATATTATGTATAAATGCATTGTAGGTAAAAGGCTATTTAGCCGTGTATTTTAAATAAATAAAAATAAAAAATTATCACCCGTGAAAAATGACAGTACTTTAGCCTGTCAGTTTCTAAAGCTTAAGTACTTGTTTATTTACTAGCTGTTACCTGTCAAAAATGACGGTACTTTTGCACGCAGTTTCCTAAAGAATATTGACTTGTTCATAGCCGACACCCATGAAATAATAATAACGACCTTCATCAAAATATTTGAACACAAAATATTAAACAATTTACTATTTTAAATCCTGACGTTTGTGCATGCGTAAAACTAACGCAAATACATCATTAAGTAATCAGTATTATAAATAATAAAGACACCAAAATAAAATTTTAAAAAATGAGAAAAAAATTTTCGGCGCTGGGAATCGAACCCGATTCCCCCGGGTCGCCGGATACTCTGCCACTACACCAATAAAAAGACGCCAACGGTCACGGTGAAAATGTTTATAAGCACTAATTCTTTATATATTATATTCTTCGCGTCTTTGCTAATTTCTCGATACATATATATAGTCTTATTCTTAAGGGTAGGTACTTAGTACTTCCGTAGATCTGCGCGTTCGAGTTCGCTCACCCGGGGTTCTATACCTATCTCCGGCTGTTTAATTTGTTTTTTAACCGTGAATTTGAATGAAATTACGGACATTACAGGGACAGACGGACGGACAGATAGACAGAAAACGAAATTATTGTAATTCGGATAAATAAAAAAATTAAAAAGTTAAATTACTATTACCTATATTATTTGTGATTCTCTTATAAAGTAGTCCGGTAACCGGTGTCGGAGCCTTTAATAGCATAAAATATGATCAATTTTACCGATCAAACACCCCTATATTTCATTTTCCTCCAGTCATGATTTTGATGTTTGCTTTAAGCAAATATCTTTTACTGTCTAAAAGAAGGATTTAATGCTATTAAAGGCTTCAATACCGGTCACTAGACACTGTATTTAAACATGTTTTTATTTTATTTCCTTAATAAACATGGCCATAAAGCTTTTTAAGAATACAAAGCGTATTAATAAGCAATTTAAGTAAAAGGAAAAAATGTCAGAAACGAAATATATAAAAGAATTAAGCAGTACTAAATTATACATGTGTATAAAAAAATACGATAATTACACAAAATGTTTGGGAAGAATCAAGTTGGTAGTGCAATCAAAATCAAATAGTCTTCCATTTTGCGAAAATAACAATATTGGGATCTTAATATTGGTATTCCAACACTTAATAGACGAGAATAAAATAAATAAATAAACGAGATGTAGGTATACGTCGGTGTTCGGTGTTCGTCGTACTCAAATAAGGAGATTTGTATATTTTTACATATCTCTCTCTCAAAGTTAATACCTTTACTTACGGTGTTCGATGTCTACAATGCCTTTAAAAAATGATTTCTCTGGTGCCTTCTTATCCAGGCGGTCTTGGATAGTAACAGAATTACCTATCGCAAAGATATCCTCACAATTCTCATGTTGCAACTAAAATTAGATGAAATAAGTACTGATGCTTTATTTAAAGCTTATAGAAAAAAAAGTTTTCAATTTACACTAATTTATTTCTTTTCTAACAGCGTCCTGATGTAAAATTATGGTAAAATTGTCATTGTCGCGTTGGACTCGTATGTGTATTTTGACGTTTGATGGATAACTTCTTGTTTTGTGTTGCACTGTCGCAACACAAAACAAGAAAATGTTTCCCTCTCTCTCAAGTAGAAACTGAAAGAAACAAACGCTGACGTATCGTGTACTTCGTTAATAAACATTTTTTATCATATAAATCGTCTGAAAATACATCTGAAAGATAAGCATATCCATTACAATGCCTATGTTATCTATTTATCGATAAATTTAATAAATAATTTGTAAATGTCATATTTTTTCTCATAGATCCAGAAGAAATATGATGCATTTAGTAATAAATTTATACTTAAGTATAATTTGATAAGCCATTAAATGTTTTAAAAAGATGAATGGGTCAGAAATAAATATAATTTTTAAATAATAATATTCAAATCAGACAATGTATCGAATGTTAATTTCAATAGTAGTTCAAATTTAAAGCTTTGACGATTACCAGATAATCATTTTATCATCAGTATCATTAAAGTAATTTAATATAATAAAAACCGTGAAAAAACGGCAATTGGAATGTTTTCTGAATGGAATTGGAAGGTTTTTATCATTTAATTTGATTTTTATTAAAGGAATGAATTTTTCATAAAAAACATAGTTCAACGTTTTGCAAAAAATACGTCAGAAATATTGAAAAATAAATGCAAACTTTGATGTGGCATATCTCCTAATATGAGGTCATGGTTACTTGAACATTTTCGACTCATAATCACGGCAGGAATCCATCTGTAAAGTATTGTGGACTAGCTCTGTCACACCTTGCATAATATATAGATGAAAGAATTGAGGTGGCTTGGACTTTTCTTGCGAAATCAAAAGAAACAAATACCGCGATATATTTCATTGATAACTCCAGATGGACAGCAGCCGGTGGGTCGTCCCAGACAGAGTTGGGGTAAACAACAACAAAGAATTGATGACAAGTTAGGTCTTTATTACTTATCAAGTATTAAAACAACGTCAAATAAGGAAAAACGATAGCGTCATGTCCCCCAACTGTCTTAGGACTAGATTATGAAAATGCAATCTTCATGCGATATATGAATCAATGAATTAAAGGTGTTGAAATATATAATAGCTCTATTTAAATAGTTTTTTAATCCAAAATATTATATGTAACTACTACGTTAATATAAATATATATCCATATGTTGATATATTGATATATTTGCCTTTTAATTCTGCAAATGGATTAAAAAACTCAAGACAAACATTTGTTATTAATTGACACATTTTTATTCGTAAAAAAATGATTTTTACCTTGAAATAAAATTTTAATTGCAGTATTACAATATATGAAAACAACGGCGCTACTATGCGACACACGAAAATTATATATAAATATTTATAACTGATTTTACAGCCAGCGCGGAGATTATAAAATTGATATCCTTTTCACAAAATGCTTCAAGAATACATGTTACGAAGAGTAGTTTAATTAATCAATTTTAAATCTGCCACTATCTACCACGTGATCTCTACCGTGGGTTATGTCTTCTGGCAGTGGTTTTCTGAACTGGCGAGTCCTCTGTTTGTGTTGTACAACTTTCTTTTCATTTTCCCCTCAGGGGGGTGTCTACTGTACTTTGTTTAACTGTCTCCACGGTACTTCCTCACATATATGTTTATCATTGTATCATATCTCATTCTATTGTATTGTATTATATTGATGACAGTCAAGCGGTTTTATATGGACGCCTTTCCGTGCCGCTTGTACTTTTGTGAGAGTAAGTAGCGGATGACCACTTTACAAAAAAAAAAAATGGGTGGCAAAAGTGTAGGACCGAAACGGCTTTGGATGTGTGTTGGTTGTCTCTTCAATTCCACTATTTAACCAGGTTATCGTTTTCAAAAACTTCAGTCAATTTTCGCCAATTGCACGTCAGTCTTTATACATATCTATTTTTATAAATGATTTGATAATGTTGATTTTAAATTGATAAATTTGGAATCGTTTTAATTAAGTTTTGCAAAATGTCATTAATAACAAACATAATTTTACCTCCAGCCTCTATATTTCAATAATTAATTTACTTTTACTATACGTTTCAACGCGCCATGTTTTAATATTTACCTGTTTAGTCAGGTGCTTGAATTGTTTGTCGAAAATTGAATTTTTTAAACAAAATATAATATTTTAAATTCAGGATAAGTTTTTATTATCCTAATGAAGGAAATGATAATTAGATAAATAAATAAACTTATGTGGTAATATGTATAAACAATTTAAAAAATATGTTTTACTTTACTTTGTAATACACACACACAATATAAGCTATTAAATTACAACTATAGTTTCGAGAGGAGCAGTCCATCATCAGGAATAGACAATAACCAACTTAAATACAAAATTTATCAATCTAATTGGGTAGGTCAGGGGATCAGAGGGGCACGCGGTGGGGAAGGGTATTTTTTCCCGAACAGCTCTAGGAGTGGTGAAGTGGACTGAAATGTGATATTATTTATTAATGTGTTTCCAGAATTTAATTTTTTAACGAATTTAGGATTTTAACGGTTTCCAAACTATTCATTATCCATCTTCTATGAGGAACCGAGTGGAGTAATTTTAATTTGTGACTGTCGAACGAATGATTGGTGTTAATTAAATGATTGGAAAATTCGGATAAATTGTTATTTTTTAAGCAGCGGCGATGTTCTTTTATGCGTGTATTTAAGTTTCTAGTGGTTTGGCCTATATATTTTTATATTAAAAATACCCTTCCCCGCCGCGCGCCCCCCTGACCCCCCTGACCTACCCAATTAGATTGATAAATTTTGTATTTAAGTTAGTTATTATCTACACCTGATGATGAGAGGGACTGCTCTTCTCAAAACTATAGTAGTAATTTAATAGCTCATATTGTGTGTGTGTATTGCAAAGTAAAGTAAAATATATTTTTTAAATTGTAATGTTGCACCACAAAGTATCTGCCAAATCTTTCAATGTATAAACAATGTGCATTTTACTACAATTTTTTAATTAATAAATGCGGAAAACTTTTCATTCATATGCCTTTAGTCGTGATATCAATAATTCATTTTAAAATTAATACGGAATCCAAATTTGAATCGAATGAAAGTATTTTCTGACCCGAATTGATCAAATGAAGCCCCTGACCTCTGTATTATTGGATTTTCGGGGGATTATTGGTTTGCCAAAGTAAATTGCTGGAAAGCTCGGAGGTAAAAGATTAGAATTTATACAAAAGATCGGCCCGGACATATTTCTGGCTTTGCAAATAATAGGACCAAAACCAAATTAATGCGCGATAATAAAATCGTAAAATTTGAGGCTTCAAAATATTTAAATTACGGTTCCCTCCGACATAGATAACGATATTTGAAGCCTCGCTTGCGAAAGGTGCGATCCGCCAAATATGAAATATATTTTCTGATACAGGGGATGAGGTTTGCAAGCTTTTCACTAGACGTGGCAAAACAGCCACACTTTTTAACGTCTTTTAACCCTAGAAGGCTAGTCATAGTTTTTCCAAGTGGTGGCTTTTCATTAGTCGATTCGATAGGTTAATTATAATTCTCTTTAGATGTTCTTTTAATAATAATGTTTAATTGGTATAAGATTTTTTTTAGAAATAGGTATATTGTTTTATAAAAAACCAAAATAATAGAAATGCAGTTTTAAATATAATTTTTAATGTTATAAAAATCAACATTTTGTAAATTTATTGAAATTCAACAATCAATAGTCTTAAAAATCTTTAAATATTTACTTCAACATGATTCAAAATGATTTTATGGTTCCATTATTAACGGTGGATCTTTATCCGTACCGCAGTTCTTTACCACATCCAAGTAGTTCTCAATCTCACTGCTTCAGATCCTCTTCACTATTTTTTTGGTACTCTTTCTCATTCAGTAATCATCTTCTTTGTGTAATATCTTACTCCGCTTAACCATTGAAGTCATTGAAATAAACTTAAAACAGATGACAAACGTCTCCAGAGCTTTTCCAGTCAAAGGCCGGGTCTTTTTCGGCCAGTTATGTTCTTGATAATCTCATTTTTAGGCTCTTAATTAGAAACGCAATAGCCGATAAATAGAAAGTATAATTTTTTCACCACCATAAGTTTCAAACTTTTAATGCTCTGTTAAATATTAAAAGTTGATTACTATGTAAGTAATAAGTAATATGAGTAGAGTGTATTTCAAGTTTTTTACGCAACGTGTAAATCGGCTTAGGTTAAATTAAATATTTGATAATTTTTATTATATTAATGTGGTCTAAATTCCGCTATCCGGAACACAGAATTCAACAGCCGTAACAATGTACACTGAATGTGGGGTTCGTTATATTATTTATACGTTTTAAAACAATGTCTGACGACCCTGAAAATTTTTAAGGGTCGGGCTAAGCATTACGTCCTGCGTGACATGGACAACCACCACCGCACCGCCCTAACTCTAGTCAGTTAAATATGCAAAAACGTACGATTTCTTTTTTTTCATTTCTTAGAGTTTATTCTATGATATCCATTTTTTTTAAACATTATTGTTACATATGTTTTTTTTGGTAGGTTCTTGTTACTCAAAAAAGTTTTTTTTTACTATATTAGTTTAATTTAACAATCACGCATTAATCATTTAGAAAGATTATTACTCCTCTTCTTTTAACACGTAGCGTCTGCTTGTTTGTTGTCTGCCGAAAAAACTCGATCGATCGATTTTTAACACTTTTCCCGTGATCCAATCGAGCTGAAACTTTGCAGGCAGACTCATGGCGACGATAAAAATGATTTAAACAATTAAGATATAGTAATACTACATTTTGTTATATAAATAAGTTGCCTTATTAGAAAGATGTCTGGAAATAACCATATTGTCACGAGATTATAAAATCGAGAAAAATATTCATGATGATTTTTTTCCACTTTTCCGTGTAGACCGCATTTCGGATAGTTGATAAGCTAGCCAGTAGTATCATTGATCTGACTAGTTCATTGAGGAGTTGAACAGCGACCTCTACCTTTCTTCTAGCCTTCCACTTTTCCAGAAACAACCAGCTTCTCCAAAGTTAATCATTTTCATCACCTTCCCTGTATCTGTAAAATTTGTGAATATCTTGGATAGCTTATGATCAATTTATCTTAAATTCTTAGATGTACTAAAACTGAGATTTAAGTGCGCAATGCTTTTCAAGGGATTCAAGCATTAATTTAAAGATCATTTTGTCCCTTTAGAGGTAAAACTCATTAACCGCAATATTGGCCAAATTGAGATACAAATATAAACATTCGTATTTTTTCCACCTTTATTCCAGATAAAAATCTGTAAATATTAGGTACATATCTTTTTATAGTTATTTAGTGGTAAAACAATAATTTGAACATTTTCAAAAATTTTAATATGACATATTAAATGTTTAAACCTCACTATCTCAAAAATACTCCGATGTTACATAGTCAGTTTTACCTCCTAAGAGACGATATATCAATTACTTCAAGTTTTTTTTTCACTCCGTTTAGGCAGATAGAAAAGAAAAGTTTTTTACTGTGAACATTTTTGTGGTTTGAATTTTAAATATTACACTTTTTTCCATTAATCTAATTAGTTTCCACTACAGATACTAAAAATGCATATTATCACAAACAAAACTTTATTTCACAGAAATTATTAAAATAAATGTTAACGGAAAATTAATTGTATTATCCCTTAACAATATTAACTAACTGATACACAATGGAGACCTGATGCGAAAATGTTTTAATTATTTCACTGAAAAATTATAAGATAAATTTTATTATTGTATCGGCCCAGCACAATGAATAATAACTTTTTTAATCACTTTTTAAAATTGTTACATTCAATTTAAAAGTACGCATGAAGAAAAATATTGTCTTCTTCTTCTTCTGATTTTTTAGTAGGTACTGTGTCCTTTGTTTCTAGGCTCTTGCTCCTGGGATATGGATGACCAGCTGACTCTCCGTTTTGGTGGTCTTCCGGTCCTGGTCTGGTCCGCGCCCTGCAGGTATCTCGTTCTTTGCTACTCTTACCATTTCCTTTTATTTTTTTCCCATAACACGACTCTGATTATTGCTCTCGCGATGGGACGGAGAGTTTTTTTCTTGTTTAAATACCATGCGTCACAATCGGTAAGAAAATTTTTAATTTTAAAATTAAAGCACAAAAATTAAAAAAGTTAAAGTTATATATAAATAAAATAAATTAAATAAATCTTATGAATCTGATGTCTGAATATTTAGGAAAATAATAAATATAGAGATGAATGCAGAGAAAATTCGGCCGCTCAATCATTTCATTTATTAGGAAAATGTATATCTGTTTGTGAGTTGATTGAAAAAGTATTCAATATATGAGTGAGGAGAGTGTTCTCTTGAAAACATCATAATCATATGATGATGAAAGTCTACTATTTTAAAATGTTAAACAATATGTATGAAAATATTTAAAGCAAAAGTCTTCTTCTAATACTTATAATTTTTCAGCTATGATGTTCTTCGTGTATCATGATCTTCGCTTCATGAAATTTTCTCTTGAATTATGAAATTCAGAATTTTATACATTCTAGATACTTTTTTAGGCTAAAAATTAAAAATTTTGATTTTGAAAGATTTGGCAGATACTTCGTGGTGCAACATTATAATTTAAAATGTTTTATTTACTTTGTAATACACACACAATATGAGCTATTAAATTACAACTATAGTTTCGAGAGGAGCAGTCCCTCTCATCATCAGGTATAGTTAATAACTATTATTATCTATACTTGATGATGAGAGGGACTGCTCCTCTCGAAACTATACTTGTAATTTAATAGCTCATATTGTGTGTGTATTACAAAGTAAATAAAACATATTTTAAATTTTGATTTTTATTATTTTGACGATTTGTTTTCTTTTCGCATTCAAATTATCACAACTTCATCAGTTACCCTATTAACACAACTGATTTTTAGAACCCTTCTATGGGTTCACATCTCAAATGCTTCAAATCACATTAAAAATAGAGCAATTTATCGTAAATGTATTAGAAAAGCTTTTCGTTATATATTTGATTTGGTGGGTGAGTTGTCGTAATGGTCACCAATTTGGAAAGTGATGAGGAAGAAATCAGGCCCTACCGATAAGCTTCTTCCGGTGTTTTTTCGAATACGTGTCGTATTGTATTTAATATTAAATATTTGTATTGCAAGCAACCATGTAAGGCACAAAAAGTAAGCGGGAATAAATACTCACGGTGGTATATTCACTTGGTTTGTTGACACGAGATTTACATATTTAAGAATATTTTAAAAATATTGTTGGAAAAAGGCATGCAGATGCAGGCGAACGACGTGAGCTACACCCGCTTACTTAAGGCATTGATTTTCTCTTTGATCTCTGATTCTACGTCTAAGTCTATGTTCTACATCCACATTCTTCATCTACGTTCTACATTTGCGTTCTACGTCTATTTTCTCGGTCTACGATCTACGGATACTTTATACATCTACGTCCTACGTAGAAGTTTAGGTAATACGTCTACGTCTTCGTTCTACGCCTCTGTCTAAATTATCTCCGTTCTACGTCGATGCAGTGCATTTGGTACCCACTCTCTTAATTGGTCGACGGGATCCCCATATCGCACCCGTTTGCAAAGTTTACTTTCTGAGATAATAGGGTTTCGAGTTATTTGCTCTCGAAATTCAAATATTACTCTAAGTAAGAATTTAATGTGATCTTCCTGCGTATCAACATAATGAAATACGTATTCTTACACACAATTTAATGAAAAATATTAACATTTTAATTATACATAAAACATCTATAAAAATTCACACAAAAAATATATTTTGTGCACAACAAATGATGTTCCTCATTAAAAGAACATTTTTTTTTAAATTTATTCTACTCGGGGTGCAATATATCCCCTCTGCCCACCCCTGCTTGCAAATTCTGTCATTTGTCATAAAAATCTATTTAAAAAATTCAATACGAAGTTATCCAAATGAGAGTCTACATAATTTAGTTTTCGGTACGATAATATCACATTTATTGATTAAAATTTTAATTATTACCGTTTCAGTATGCAAAGCGCCACACTATAGCACCGCACGATCCAGCATTGTTCCAATACAATGCTGGCTTTTGTCCAAATTTGGAACTTCGTCACCGCAAAATGGGCTATCTGGTCAGAACTAAAAACGGCACTATCACAAATCACGGTAGCCGCAATTTTATTTTTAACTTGGATATTTTGCTACTAAAAATGATTCACAATATCCCAGCCCGGTAGAGGGGGAGGGGATATGGGGGTGCGTCTCGTTCACGATGAGGTGGGCAAACTAATTCAATAAATGTTTGCGCACATTGCCGTGTTTGAAATTATTAGGAAAGCGTCAGATGCAAGCGGACGCATGATGGGTCGACAATGATTTTTATATTTTTTTATTATTTGTTTACTATAGATGTATCTTTTAGTACATACATTCTATGAATACAATACAATAAATTCATACTAACGTTTCACTCGCTATAAAATAGCTGACGCTCGTTCTTATGGGAGAAGTTATCACATTAGTTCATTTCATGGATATTAAATTTTAGTTTACTTGTTTAGAACATTTAGAACAAAATAAATAAAATTAATAATTGGAGATTTTTATTTGAATTTTCAGTAAGGAATTCAAATTCAAATTCAAATTCAAATTCAAATGTTTATTCAATGTTCAATGTTACAAATGTTTACAGTGTTTACAAAATTTAATGAAGCTTTTTTCATTGTTGTTGAGTGTCTTGGCAGCAAGTAAACACTAAATTGATTTGACGCCCTGCCTGCTACACTAGTAATTTACTGTATTATAGCAGACAGTGCTCTTCCAGTAGTATAATGTTCAAGAATATTTATTATTTATATAACATTTGTGAATAAATCTTATTGCCAATTAAAATTAAGTAATAGTAATAATTAAATGTTGACAATTTAATAATGGTGTTAATTAATTATATTATAGACAAAGGAAAAAAAATGATCTGAATAGTATATTAATAAAATAAAATAAAATAAAACAATTAAAAGTATTTAAAAAGATGACAGTAACAGTAAGACAGTAAGTGACAGTAAATGTTCTTGTAGGAATAGTATATTTTAAATTTAGTTTATATCATGGCTTTTAATAGGTTTTGGGCATGCTTCCTTCCCTTTTCATGCAGCCAGAGTTTCACTTTAGAAGAAAAATACGCGAGACTATGGCTACATGTTTTAAGTTTAGTGTTAAGAGTAGTGTTAAGAGTACTGTTCTTTTACTGATGGAGAAACACATGTATTTTGTCAATGAAGCATTTACTGTTAGTAGATTTTTGTCAAGCCATGATGTTATTCGATTCAATCCACTTTGTGCCTTTTTTAAAACATTTTCCCAGGAATCATCTTGAAAAAGAAGCACTGTGTCATCTTCGAATGAAATTATTTTACCGTTTTCTAAATTGGAGTTACACATTTCATTGACATATATGAGGAAGAGCGTGGGTCCCAAAACACTTCCTTGCGGTACTCCATATGATGTTTTGTTGCAAACAAATAAAATTAATTACGGGTGTGTCAAATCTTACTTTGAATCTTGTCACGGATTCACGTCGCGCTCGTAGACAAATAAAACACGCAAAATTAAGGGGATATACCACACTCGGAGAAGAAAATTAGGTAGAAATTAAGTTATTTGTTCCATAATTATTTTTTACACATATAACTTATGTTTATTTTCGTGATGCTCTTCCTGCGTAACTGACATGCAACTTCCCTCAACATTCCCTTTGTTGGAGACAATAAAAAATCCCCGTTATTTATAAATAAAATTTATTAATTTATTTATGGGAAACTAACAGTACATATAAAGAGATTATACATGATTATTGAACAGTATAGAGACCATCTTACAAGTTTCCACAGAATTAACCTGTTGTGTTTTAACATAAAACAACAATAACTTGAGTTATAGAATAAAAAACAAAAAAAGTGAAAGTTTTAAGTTATTGACAAACTATTATAAATACCCAAGTTAAGGTGTTATTCACAATTTAATAACATACCTAATATCATAAACCTTACCTGAAATATGTGCCGGTGAAATCGGTTTAAAAATCACAAGATTTAAGTAAAGAGACAGTTAGACAGACATTGTCTTTTATAAATATATGTAGAAATTTTTTTACACGACACTAGTCGTGCTCTAGCTATTCTGCCAGGTCATGATCGAAAGTGAGTGCTACAATTGTTTTAAAAATAAATAATTTTACGAATAAAAACTACCTTTACCTAAAAGCATACCAAATTCAGGGGCGTGCACCTGATTAAAAAGTATAATTTCTGTGAAAAACATCTAAATGTTTATTATACATAAGTTTCAATGTATTTTGTCCTACGGAGCCGTTCAAACCTATATGATTACAGTGATTGTTCTTAACGTCTACCATTCCCTTATATATTATCACTAGAGTGAAAAACCATGGTCAACTGCATCATCAAAGTATCTCATACGGTCCACATAAATCCAGAATCACCTGTGTGTGTGATAAAATTAAACCGTGCAGCTAGCAGTGTAACCAAGTGACAGATTTTCAATGTGAGGAGTACTTACGTGCGAAACGGAGTGGATCTCTTTAGTGATACACAAAAGTGCAGGTAAGATTCTAGTGACGTGAATTAGGGAATTGTGGTGAAAAACATTCTAGTTACGTGAACTGTAGGGGAAATTTATACAATCCCAAGTCCTCTGTTTGATTTAAATTATCAGAAAAACCCAAGATCTGTCAACACCCCCCCCCCCATAAACCCCACCTCGTCTCCCTCTCTCCTCACATTTTCAATCTTTATTGATAAAAAACTTAGTGCATGTTGGCCTTTAGTTAGAGTAGTTTGTATGTAAATAATACAATGGTTGTGATATGTAGTAATATTTACATGCATAGTGGTTATACTGACAACGAAATGGATTACGTCTCGAAACCAGTAGACAAAAAATCCATTTTTAGTAGTTATATACTAACATAAATAATATTTTGTAAAAATGTCTGGCCACAAAAATAATGCTTTAAATATTAAAAATATCAATAAGAAGACATTTTTTTCTAGAAAGTTATTTTATTTTTATAAATTATATTATATTCTTTACTCTGAAAACTTATTCTACTCTTCTATTATTTAATTTGTGTGGAGAATATTTTTACCGATTCCAATGTTGGACACAGCGGACGAACCTAACTACTTTCTAAAAGCTAAAAAAAAACAACAATGAAATTCACTGAAAAATTGAACAAATGAAATTTAAAAGTATTCAACTCTGTACTCAGTATGTATATTTAAAGAAATAAATTTAAAAAATAATTCAATAATATAATATAGTAATGCAGCCATTTGTGTATTAAAAGCATTGGTATTAGAGGCATGAACCCACGTCTCATACACGCCACTGACCAATTTCATACGTGACACAATAAACCTTTTAATATTAACATATACAATGTTAAAAGGATGCTATAATACACCCGAATCTTTTTAAAAATACCCTTTTAGGCTTATTATTCCTTCACGTTTTTCGGATAAGAAAAGTACTTTGTTTGTACCACGTGATATTAGCTGTCAGAAAAGGGACTTACAAAGGTAGGCGGCACTTTGGCGAAAGAATGTAAAAGTACTTTGAAGTAACATTATATGTTTCATTGGAAATCCTCAAAGGAGATATCCAATTCGTACTGCAAGCTTACAACGGGTTGTGGCTCAGCGCGGCCACATCGTTCCGTGAAACTCGAGATGACGTTTCCTTGGGAATAGTCTATTTTTGCAATCTAAAAATAATGTACAATTCTTGACGGAAAATTTTATCGGTGAGTAGTGATTTTTACTTGGAAAAATAAATTTATCTTATTTAATCATTTCTATATTAAAATTATACACATTTTGGTTGGATTATCCCTGTCTCACTAGAGAAATCTCTCTCGAGACAGGCAGAGTTAACAAAGTTTACTACAATTTATTTACAGATAGCATAGCACATAAATATATTATATATTTTAACAAGTAGGTAA
The DNA here is from genome assembly GCA_016648135.1 of Agrypnia vestita. Classification (NCBI taxonomy): domain Eukaryota; kingdom Metazoa; phylum Arthropoda; class Insecta; order Trichoptera; family Phryganeidae; genus Agrypnia; species Agrypnia vestita. Next base: position 26,066 of record JADDOH010015449.1, read on the forward strand.
GCAGTAGTGAAGAGTGAGAGTGTAAGAAACAAATAATATTTTAAAAGTAATAGTACAGAAGTAAGCCACAGAAAATAAAATGACTAAATAGATATCTTCATAACCCAGAAAAATAGTAATAATAGTGTGAAAATAGACAGTAGATCAGAAAAACGAGTTGCTAGGTAAGCGTAGTAAGATATTTATATTATTGTTTAAACGATTTTGTATTACTTTATTCAGAATATTTTGAGTATGTTCAAAAAATCCAGTACTGTTCTGAAAAATTTTAACGTACTCAAAATATTCTGAATGAAAATACTGGTAAAGAAGAAGTTTAATAAAAATTGAAATAATATTTCTGGCGTATCCTAGTGTAATGGTAGTAATGCTAACAAAACTCCAAAATCAATATAGATGTCTCATTAGCGACATCTGTGGTCGTTTAAGGGGAATGAAAAAGCTTTGATGCCGACTGTGCTGAGGATTGTTACAACTCATATATGAAACGTGACGTATTATTTAAATATATACAACTTCCAAAAATTAGTAGACATGGTATTCTATCATGCGTGGAAATGGCGAACATTACATTTTGTAAAGTGATCACTTAAGCCAGCCGTACGATAGGTCGTAAGTCCTATGTACACCCAAAGACTTCTATACCTACTTTCCCATAAAAATACAGTTTCGTTTCTTTTCAATTATCTATAATATACATGATTGAATAGTTTATTCGTTTTAATTATTATCTATACAGTTTTTTGTTTGGATATTTACATGTCGAAGAACTATCGTTGTCGTTCTTGGAACGGGAAAGTGTTTTTAACTACTTTTATAAATTAATTGTCAATGAAATTTTTTTCAAAACTTTTTTTTCAAGTTACCAAATTTTGCCACTACTAGTTCCGATTTCCGGGAAGACATAGTTTATCTTTGTATGTTATTCCCTCAAACATTTTTTTCTGCAATAGATTCAGTATTTTAATTTGGTCTCGTGGTCTATTAAAGTGTTATAATTGTGTGAAATAAGTATTGTCATCAGTCAAACCGAAATGAAATTTAAGAAATAAAGTAAAAAACTTTTATTTACACGAATCACTAGAAACAGACTCTAACTGTACCACTTTATCGTAATTATTACTAACTAAACATAACCCGTAAAAATGACGTACTTTCATTATATATTTCGGCTACCAATTAAGGCTGAGTGAGTAACGTAACGTCTTAACAACGTTAGTGATAGACATTATTAAATACAGAATAATGCTTTTCTTGCATCTTATACCTCATTATTATATTATACATCATTACTATTTGAGTCATCTGGTAGCGTAAGTAACGGACATTGTAATGGATACACTTATTTGTTACCGAAAAATTTAAAAATAACTTTTTTGTAGTAAAATTTATGTTTTATAATTTTTTGCGAAAAATGTATGTTTTGTAAAAAAATTTTTTTCGGAAAATTTTTATTTTCGAAAAAATATTTTTTTTACGGAAAATGTTTTTTTTTTCATTTTTTTTAATTAAATAAATAAATACTTCCTTAGCGTTTTTTTGACGAGTTACAGCTAGTTACTATATAAGTATTTATAAATGAAAAACAATAATAATTCTTCTACCCTGATTGCTTACGATAGTTTTAATTAAAGTGTCATTTTAATGTTTAAATTGTTGCACCTTTCAATTTTTGGTAGTCACCATAAAAAATTAGTTTTACTTCCCTGATAGACAATGAATGTTATCTTGTGAGTTTGAGCAAAGCATATCAATAATTTTTATTATGAATTTCCGTTAACCTATTAAGCCATTATTTTGGTCTCTTTTTGAAAACACCGTTTTATTAAATTTGTATGTTGTCAACCAGCCAGTCTGCTTATCTATAATCTACAATAATAACTTGTCAGCTCTAATGCATTACAGGGTTACGAAGCCGTGCGAAACAGCTTATATGCATATTTTTTATTAATGATATGTTCAATAAATAAACGATATTTCAGTTGTGGTTTCCATCATTAGCGATGCACATGTTGACACGATTCAAGGAATTGATGTATACCTACACGATGCAATAATGCATTATCTCTGTCGATACTGCACATTTAGGTGCGATGCGTTTTTCCGATATTCAATGTCATTGATCTTTACTAAATAAACTTTCTTATTTATATTATTTTATTTGTATGTGTGTGCTCAGAACAAAAATACATATAAGAATATGGTTTATAAGATGAGTTGAAAATTGAAAATATTCATTTTCAGACGTATTCATATGTACCTACATACATATATGTTGTATTATTCAGAAGAATATCATATTTATTTATTTATTTATTTATTTATTTATTTAACGCCCTTATGGGCTTTTACAATATACAGAATAATTTTTTTTTTTAAATTACATAAGACAGTTAAAATTAAAATACAGTTAAAAGTTACAATAATAATAGTTAAAAGTTAATAATAATAATAATAATAATAATACAGAAAAACATAAAAACATAAGATAAAATAATAATAAAGTTAAAGGTAGAAATATTAGGTCCTTACATATGAAATTGGCGTTTAGTATGGGAGGAACATAAAGCCGATTTTTTTTTATTATAATATATTTATTTAATCAAAGTATGTACCATTGCTATCTATGCACTTTTGCCATCTCATAGGTAGTTCATCGATCCCTTTACTAAAAAAACCATTCGGACGGGAATCAATAAAAGCTTTGAAGGCGGTTTGGACTGCCCCATCGGAGTTGAATTTTTTCCTTTGCAAGAAGTTATCCAAATTTCGAAAAAAATGGTAATCTGTTGGGGCAAGGTCCGGAGAGTACGGTGGATGTCTTAGACATTCCAATTTAAGCTCCTCTAATTTGGTAGCCGTCTGTTGTGCAGTGTGTGGTCTAGCGTTATCATGAAGCAGCAGTGGCCTAGAGCGATTAACCAGCCTCGGTTGTTTAGCAGCTAGCTTTTCCATCATGGTTTGCAGTTGCTGACAATAGACATCTGCCGTAATCGTCTGTCCAGATTTAAGAAAGCTGTAGTGAACGACACCAGCACTAGTCCACCAAACGCTCACAAGTAACTTTTTTGGAGTCAATTTTCGCTTGGGGCATGGTTTGGCTGGTTCGGCAGGGTTCAGCCATTGCGATGAGCGCTTCCGATTATCGTACAGGATCCACTTTTCATCACAGGTAATGATTCGATTTAAAATCCCTTCATTATTGTGCCGGTTGAGTAATGCAACGCAGCAGTCAACGCGCGTTTGTTGATTTGCTTCACTCAATTCGTGAGGTACCCACCTTTCAAGCTTTTTCACCTTACCAATTTGCTTCAAGTGGATTAACAGTTTTATCACTAACACCGCAGCCTGCAGCTAACTCGGATGTGGTTTGCGATGGATCCGCTTCCACAATAGCCTTCAATTCTTCATTATCAACTTTGGTCTCCGGCCGTCCACGGGGCTTGTTCTGCAGGTCGAAATTTCCAGAACGAAAACGTTGGAACCAAAAAACGCACTGTGTTTTCTTTTGCGGCACCGTCGCCATACACATCATTAATCCTTCGAGCCGTTTCTGCAGCACTGGTG
>JADDOH010015450.1:0-54828 GCA_016648135.1 Agrypnia vestita
CTCTATCATATTTTAAATAAAAAAAATGATTGGAAGTAGGCATTATTCAATCTTCTTACGACCTAGTTGCGTGTTTCTTTAAAGATCATATTCTTACTTCCATAAGCACTTCAGCTTATGCAGTTTTGTACTTAACTAACTTACTACCACATCGTTTTACCGAAGGGTTAGGCAGATAGGATGGAGCGCCACACCGCTTTGAACTGACACGCAATTCTTGCTTCATTTGCACATTTTCGCATGCAAGATCAACGATTGTTAAGGCTCCTAATAGGATCATCTTCTGATATCTGGTTAAACTGATCATGCCATGTCCACGTGGCCGCCCTCTCTTTCTGGCTCCATCAACACTTGTGTCATATATAATTCATATTACTATTTCCTCACTCATTCATTCACCATGCCCAAACCACCTGAACGACCCTTTCTTAAATTTATTGACTATGCTTAGATCAGCTTTACATCTTTGCTTATTGTTTCATTCTTACGCTATCATAACTAAATATATACTCTAAGTAATTTAATTACAACAGTGAGGATTAATAATAATGTCCAACCACAAAATTAATGCTTTAAACATCAAAAATATGGATATTTTCTCCACATTGACTCCAATTGATTTTTTTTGATAAATATACAAGTAAAACTACCTTTAGGTACAAGCCTTAGATGCAATATATCAATATCGTAAACATTATCAAACATTTTCTGTCCACTCTTGAATGAAGGCCTCCCCGTGTGCCTGATAATTGCATATTTTACATAAATATTAATATTTTCCAAAAACAAAATTGACAACTCATTCAGGTAAGGTTAGGACATTGAATACCAAATACTGATCACACTTGCATAAATAATACAATATTAATTTTAGCCATGAAAACGTAAAAAAACATAACGCCAAATTTAATGTGTGAGAAAAAAATGTATTATTAAAATTAAAAAACGATAATTCATAAAAAAGACGAGGCACGTATTTAAAATCGTATTAAATAAATCAATCCGCGTTAATTAAATTTATAACCGTGCCGCTATCGCCAGTCCGGATAGTCGCTTCTGACATTTCTGTCCGAGAGAACCGTCAGTTATTGCTTACCAAATATGGTATCATAAAGGAACGCCGCCACTTGTAATAAAGTGGCAAAAAAAACTTTAGTGAAATCCCCGGTACAAGCGATTGTGAACCTTGACCGTTTGGCGATACGGCTGAATTTCGCGTGAAGTCTTAGCGGGTTTTGTGAGATTTTGTAGGAAGATGCCTCACCGGGATTTGTCTGAATGCGTCAAAAAGGGTTTATTATAACACTAAACAAGTCAGATACGGATTGGTTTAATTAATTTAAAGGCGAATTTAATCAGTAATAATGGAAGTAATTGTACATAATTTTTTAAGGTTAATGTGTGTTGATAGACATTTGTTTCATGTTTATAATAATTAATAACCATAATATTTAATAACTAGCAACCCACAGGCATCGTGTGACGTTAATTTTATACGTACAATTTATAAGTAATGCTGTTGTGCAATACTATCATCACCTTTCCAAAAAAAAAGAGTTAAGAATGTCGTATTTTTGTAGTTCTACTACGCACCAAAAGATCTCATTTGGTTTAGATACATTTTTTTATGATTGAATGCAAGAATATTCATTTTTCTTTAGTATTTATTATAACCTAAATTTATACATATTTTCTATTCTTATAGATTGTGCCAAGCCTTGTACAGATTTTCGGGACGTTTCTTTTCCATTTTCTTGCATAAGTACATTGCATATTTAGTTATAGGTATAATTTACACAAAATATATGTAAAAGATAATACTATTGTATGAACATAACAAAATTTAAAAAATAAACTTTCTAATGGGTCTAGGTAACCAATCGAAATAAGAATAAAAAAAAACATGAACATCCATATGAATCTCTGAGATCAAGATAAATAAAAACATCATGGAAAACTCAAAGTAAAAATAAAAAGGCATTCATCGAAAATTCATTTTAAAATGTGATTGTTTTATTTTAAAAAATATGAAAAAATATGATATCTTATAATATTGATATGCAAAAGTGTTACTGGCGTGTTGTGTGATATAAAAATATGTGATTTAAAAAATCGAATTAATATATAATAATAATATCTAAATAAGGAGTTTTCAATAAAAAAATTACATATTAATACATATATTTTTTTTAAATATCAAAAATATCATATTATTTAAATAAACGCGGTCCTATTCAGAAGGCCAAGGGATATACAAAACCTCACACAAAAATTTAACAGCTAGATCATGCACCAATCACATTGGATATGCTTGTAATCAGAGAAGTAATAAAGTATTCTGTATTATATTCTGATGTGTGACACACATCATAATATAAGGATTATTCAAAAATATACTCAACCTAATCTAAACTAAATAAGTAACCTTAAAACGATATTTTTTATTATACCTAATCACATTTAATGATAAAAATAAACCAAATTATTAATCAATTAGAAAGACGTGCAGAAAAATAAAATCAACGAAAAAATATTTTGTCTGCTACCGGGATCACCTAGCTTTACGGGCAGGTATGTTACCATTACACCGTATCAGCCTAGTACTTTTCCGCCGGTATATCGACCTTATCTATAAGTCTCATTTATTAATTGATGAACATATATTATCCATCTTTAGAGCAATCCACTTTTTCTGGTGTGGTAAGCGCAAATTACTTTGTGTAACTGCCGCTAGAGGACGTTAGAATTAACCATTTAATTCTTTTTCTTCCCGCTAGCAGCCAAAATTCTTTTTCGTTGATATGATTGTTCTCCATGTCTTTCTAATTGATTAATAAATTTGATTTTTATTAAACAGAACTTTGTTCTGAAAAATTGCAACTTCACAAAATGCGTTCTTGAATATAATAAAAATAAACTTTTGGCACGGTAATATACATGATTATTTTATAATCGAATCTCTTAATTCGAACGTCCGTAACTTGCTGGAATTACAACAACAACACTGATGAACACTCCCCAAAAATTTAAGTCGAAGAAATTAAGCTAATCTGAAATTAGTTTAAGGTTTAAGCGAATAAATTCAATTTAAAAAGCAAATGGTTTTCTATTCATGAATTTTCAGCTTCAGAATCCTGAAATTATTATATCTTGTGATTTAATCATGAAATTATTGCCATCCTCTAAGAAAAGAGTTTTTTTTTAGAAAAAGTTTTTTTTTCATTTTCCGCGTACGCGCTTAATCGAATAACAAAGAAAAAAGGAATCTGATTTGTTTGATGATAATTTGAATCCATATACCAATAATTTTAATTATAGAACTTAGTTGTTCAGCGTCATGCTAGATAAGTAGATATCTACATGCATGTTTTGATTAATAAAAATTCGTGGGTAATTAGTAGAAAAATGTTTAAGCTACAGAGAAATTGATTAACAATAACATTTTCTAAATTTTTTAGTGAATTTTTTTTTGTGAAATCGCAATTTTAGAGAATTGGTCTAGATTACTTAGAAAACTACAAATAGTCTCAATTTTTCAGTAATTTTGTATGGTTTCTATAGAAAAATTGGCATTACCTACAGTTCATTGACAAGGATAAGTTCCGGGTTCATATCGCGGTTGTAGCCATAGAATTTTACTGCGCATCTTTAAATTGATTAATTTAATTTGTTTTAAATACAATAAAGTGGAGTATTCTTAGCAGAAACCCGTTGAAAATGACGTACTATTACATGTTTTAATTTCAGATTTACATTAATTAGTAGTTTTGCTAGCTGCAACCCATAAAAAATTACGGAACATTGGTTAGCGTCGTTGTTAAGCCCTAGTATATATTTATAGCATCTTTTTGTCGGTACACGAAGAGGCGGCCGTGGCAACATGCGTGAAATGGCCGGTTCGGGTTTGGTGGCCCGGGGTTTACTGATAATAATGAGTAAAATTGAAAGTAAGCGGTAATAATTAGTAATGCGTATTATATATATAACGCACATTATCAGGGAGGCTTCCAGTGTCTGCCTCACCATAGGTACTCTTCATATTTGGTATTAAAAATATTTATTCAGTAAATATGTTTGATTGGAGAGGATTTCCAATTATTGTCGTGATTAGTTAAAATTATAAAAAAAATATTTCGTTACTGACGGACATTGTGACATAGAGTAGGTATTATAATATGTGTATTTTGGTGATGTGCGAAATTTTTCTATTGTATCTATTTTGAGTAAAATATTGTACACAAACAATCCTGATGATGAGAACATTGTTCTCGAAACATAGATTGTATAATCTAATAAAGTGGTGAAAACAAAGGGATTTGTGTTTTACTTTAAAATAATGCAATAAGAACTATTAATATCCCGTAGAATTGACGGTTTACTTCTAGTTACATATACATACGTGAAACTACGTTCACAGTGAATATAACTGCTCTATTCCATGGGTATTAACTAATTGCGTCTGATAAATGATCGTACATCACGGATCAATAGATTACTCATTTAATATCCAGCGTGCAGTTTTTTGGTGGATTCTGCGAAAGCTCGGAATGGAGTGGTGTCTCCATAGTCTCGTCTTGGCTTCGCTTTCTCCATCGTCATCATCAGGCGGCCGGCTTGGGAGGGGGCATCGATGGCAGGGAACAGTATTATTTCAATTAGCCTTCTAAAGAAGCGAAGAGAGGGACGAGTAGGTGCGTCCGTCTTTGTCCGGTGGAAGAATGAAAGATTGCTATTAATACTGTATCATTACTCCATCAATATTAATCATAATTACACTTTTGAACTAATGTAATTTATTAACTTCTTTAATAATATCAAAATAATTTTGTGGTTATATTATTGATATTTAAAATAAAGACGTTCATTAAAAATATACATTTTTATTAAAAACCAAGGTTATATTTAAATGCACCAAAAAGTAAAAATTAAATTTTCGGAATTTTTTTTGCATAACTCTTCAAATAAAAGGCTTAGGTACGATATGTGCAGATATTAGATACAAATTACATAATAATGTTGATTGAGGGAAAGTGGTTATTAAAAAATTAAATTCATGAAACCCAGCGTACAAAATCACTCCGGTAGGAAACTAGCGCCATCTTTTGGTGAGCTCATTAGCTAATAATTTTCCTTGTAATTAATTATGAAGGCTTAATTGATTAATTTGCGAATCTGATTCGTGTATTGTCATCGAGAATCCGTCTGTGTGTAAAATTTTAGCTCGATTGGACATTAGGAAGCGAGTGAAATATCAATTATAAAGGTATAAGCGTGGTAACAAGAAAAAACTTTGAATTAAACCACCATTTATTTAATAATCAAAATATAGTAAAAATAAACATTATAACCCTAATTTTATTTTTGATAGCACACAATTATTCGTGAAGAAAAAAAAAACAAAAAATGTCAATGCATTTGCACAAATACGTAACTGCAGAAAATAGGTCTTTTTTAAAATTATTTGCTTAGTGAACAGTATTTTTTCATTATTTCATATATGCGAAAAAACATATAATATCTTTTATATTTTCGCTTTTGCTTTTGAATTTTATCTACTTGTTTTTTATATACATATTTTATATTTTTATCGGCAATTAATTGATTAATTTAATAAAGTATTTAGTTCTCATTCTATTGTAAGCTGCTCATCTCGGCACAGGTTCATCCTAGTGAGATGAGTGGCTCTTCTTCTAAAAATAGGTGTTGTAAGCTCGGGATAGATTTGTACAAACCACCATGCTTAGTTTTATTGTCAACCGGTTTCAATAGAAACAAACGCAGACGGGTGCATAGTAAACTATTCATAAAATAATGTTTGAAAAAAAATATCTTAAAAACAATAGTGGAAAAAACAAAGTTTTAATGTTTTATTTATAAATTAATAAATTAATTGTTGGAGTGGGGGTGGGGAGGGGCGTGGCATCATTCGTGGAAACGCTTGGAGAATCTTATTTAAAAAAAAATAAGGTTACCGAGATTTGTACCCGGAAATTTTTTATTCCCGGTAGAGTGGTCTCCTAGCTGAGCTATGTCAGCCTCTTTATTTAACTACTTAAAACTACTATTATGAATAAGAATCTGTCACACATAATGAAGTTCTGCTGCCAACTTAAATGAATGGGTATTAATCCTGGAGTTGGTAAAAAAAATTAATGTAGACTGAAATGCGGTCTATTTTTAGAAGAAAGTTTGCGGAAAACTTAAACATTGCATTTAAAAAATATATTAGGTCCTTACATATGAAATTGGCGTTTTGCCGTACTGGCAAATTTGATCTCAAATATCTTCTCTTTGGTTAGGAATTCCAAATCCAAATTTATACAGCTATTTACGCATGTATTTGTGTTTTGAAAATTATAATTCATTTGTTTTTTCCTCAATTGTTTTTTTCTTTGCGTCACTCAGTTTACAAAATGAAAAACTTGAAATATCGCGTTATTTACGAGTACGAGTTCCACCGTGGCACCAGTGCTGCAGAAACGGCTCGAAGGATTAATGTGTATGGCGACGGTGCCGCAAAAGAAAACACAGTGCGTTTTTGGTTCCAACGTTTTCGTTCTGGAAATTTCGACCTGCAGAACAAGCCCCGTGGACGGCCGGAGACCAAAGTTGATAATGAAGAATTGAAGGCTATTGTGGAAGCGGATCCATCGCAAACCACATCCGAGTTAGCTGCAGGCTGCGGTGTTAGTGATAAAACTGTTTTAATCCACTTGAAGCAAATTGGTAAGGTGAAAAAGCTTGAAAGGTGGGTACCTCACGAATTGAGTGAAGCAAATCAACAAACGCGCGTTGACTGCTGCGTTGCATTACTCAACCGGCACAATAATGAAGGGATTTGAAATCGAATCATTACCTGTGATGAAAAGTGGATCCTGTACGATAATCGGAAGCGCTCATCGCAATGGCTGAACCCTGCTGAACCAGCCAAACCATGCCCCAAGCGAAAATTGACTCCAAAAAAGTTACTTGTGAGTGTTTGGTGGACTAGTGCTGGTGCTTCATGATAACGCTAGACCACACACTGCACAACAGAAGGCTACCAAATTAGAGGAGCTTCAATTGGAATGTCTAAGACATCCACCGTACTCTCCGGACCTTGCCACAATAGATTACAATTTTTTTCGAAATTTGGATAACTTCTTGCAAAGGAAAAAATTCAACTCCGATGGGGCAGTCCAAACCGCCTTCAAAGATTTTATTGATTCCCGTCCGAATGGTTTTTTTAGTAAAGGGTTCGATGAACTACCTATGAGATGGCAAAAGTGCATAGATAGCAATGGTACATACTTTGATTAAATAAATATATTATAATAAAAAAAAATCGGCTTTATGTTCCTCCCATACTAAACGCTAATTTCATATGTAAGGACCTAATATTATACCGCTGTGAAATATACATATATGCAAAGAACAAATCAAGATGAATATAATTTTTTGAAAACAGATCAAAACTGGATGAAAATTGAATATTAGAATCTTATTTTGTGAAATAAAATTCAATTGTTTTTTTTAAACAAGACGCGAATACGCAATACGGATTGCATCAATTTTCCTACTATTTTCAAACGAAGCTAAGCGCCTGTGTTATGAAAATAAGACTAACTCGCCGATGACTAGGCTAGCGTCATGACCACTACACCAACAAGCTATTCTTTGAGCTACTTCAATGAAATATTAAACAGTCAATACCTGTGTATTTTTCGATATTTTTATTTTATCAATTAAAAAATATTGCATTATACACAATTTTATAATAGTTATAGATTATCTTGTATATATTGTAGTAATTTATACCTAAGTAGCAAATTATACATGTTACACAATCTGTATGCATTCATTACATTAAAAACCCTGTATCATTTTTCTTTCAGAATGTACGTTGAATGGAACGCACATTAATATTTACGTAGACTGGAAATATTCGGTAAGTCCCCTTCTCTATATCTTTTCTATTAGACGGCAATGTTCTCTTAATATTAATGTAAAAGGATACGTTTACTTTTGTCATTTTATAAAATAAATCTTAATTTTGCAGCTGTTTACGTTTTTGAGGATAAAAAAGAAACAAATAATTTAACACGCATGCATCGCCTTGGAAACAAATTGTCGAAATTCGTAAACATTTTTCTTTGTAGGAGCATACCCAAATTAAAGAATTACTTAGCCTTAGAATATGCCAGTAGTAGTATTTTTGTTTATGTTTGTTCCCATTAATTATATATATTTATTTATTTTAAAGTGTCCTAATTATTGTAACTTTCTTGTAGGTTCTGTAAAAGCCCACTAGGGTGTAATAAATAAATAAATAAATAACATTTTGGTTACTTAAAAACAATTTTTTCCTACATTGTAAAATTTGACAAGGTCCATAAAAGAAATACCTATTGAAAAAAAAATGCAAACTTTGATATTGCATAACTCTATAACTATTTATTCATGGCTGCTTACTAACTAACTATTGGTCATGGCTGCTTATACACTTTCGACTCATGCTCAAGGCAGGAACATAGTCCTGCGAGGTTATTAATGTTTTCCAAATAACCCTCTACATATAAATAAGTCAACTGCTTGCAAGCCACACATTTTAATTAGCAACACTTAAATATAATTTCCTGGAAAAGTATCAAAATTATTTATCACATAAATTTCCATTACACACGTGCCAATTATATATAAAAAAAGAATATTTAGTAAGCCAAGCAAACAATGGAGCGATAAAATAAATCAAATCAGTCCCATTAAAAAAATAAATGAAAAAAACAAATTTATTCGAAAATCCTATAATATGATTAACAAAATCTTATTGCTTTTATAGTACATAAACAATCCTTTTCTATATTTGCTAATAACATGGCTACAAGACAATTTTTCGCCAAGCTGTGTGCGTATTCGCGAACGATTTGCCAACCCAGAGCTCACAAAAATATAGCGTGTTATCAAATGTTAATTTATTTATGTAAACGCCCTTTGGGCTTTACGTAGAAGAATAATTAATTTACAAAAATACTAGTGCAATAAACATCGTAATTTTAATATTGTAACGAGATAATTGCGTAGGTATTGTAAGAACTTCTCGAGGACAACAACACGGTAGAACTCATTCGAACATTCCATAACATTCTGGGGCACCCTACAACGCTCGGAAAACATCTGAAACAATCTGGAAGCGACAGAGACAGTTTCGCAAACACTAGTATTGTATACAATAATCTCGAAGGTTTAAAAAAGTTACGTGTTTCGTCTAAAAGGCGGAATCAGTTTCGCGGAGTGTTCATGTTTGTTTTGACGTTTAACCGATGCGACTTAACCAGCGATAAAGCCGTAGCGAATGCAGAATTGCCAACGCGTAGATCAATTGAAGCGACACATATCGGGTGAAGTTCTTGTGTGCGTGTTAGAATTAAACAGAATATTCTAGCAAGCAATAAAAAATGTGTTTCACAGACAAGAATTAATTGCGAAATAGTGTGAATTAAATTATAGTGCTTAAATTTAAGTGGTAAATTTAATTATTTTTGCGTAATAAATAAAAGTCTAATAAAGTTTAAAGTTTGACTAATAAGGTTTAAGTGTGTTATTTGCCTCTCACAGCCATGTCCCGTGACATTTTATTTCTGTCAAAGTCCTGCTATTATTGATTTTTAAACTGCGTTTTACTTAACTTTGATAGTTACCGACACCATAGATAAGAGATGGTAAAGTAGAAAAAGTCATATTATTCCACAAGAAAAAGTGCGTTCACTACAATCACCACCAATGGATAGAGAAATATATGTAATATGTGGGGTATAAAAACAAAGGCAGCGATATAAAAAAAAGTGCAGTCATCAAGAATTACCAATTTATAAAATACTGAATTCAAGATTTTATTTTAGTTTTTGCAGGCCTGAAAAGTTTTTTGGTAGTTTTACATATTTCAGTATTTTTCTTTACTGTCCAATATGCAATTGAGAAAACATAGACATACATAAATATATACATCAAATAAATATTGCATCACGTACCTATTGGACAAAAATTCCATGTTTTTTTCATCTTAAATTATCATCATTACTAGAAAATGCGATTTGGTCACTTTGCCAAATATCATTTTATATTATTAATGCCATTGATAAGTTATTCAAAAAATATGAATTGGAGTCAGTCATGATTTCAATTTCACATCCCAATCGCCGCCCGCGAGCCGAGCCCCGCGACCCCGGCGATGGGACTGTGAGGTGTATTCTGTGGCCGACGAGCGTGGAAAATTGTCCGTGGTGTCGTCGACCAGCGATTCGCGAAATAAATTTTTATTTTATTTTTGATCAATTATATTTTTAAAATGGTTTCATTTTTAGTATTCTGAATTACAAATTTTTATCGTATGACAAAGGAGAATGGACATTTTAATATAAGATCATTTAGAAAAACATCAATATTATATTTCTTCTGTAAATGTATAATTCTTTATTAAGCAATGCTATAATCATGATATAAACTGACAAAGCGCAACCAAAAAGTTTAGCGGGTACCTACACGTTTTAATGAAAACAGTGCTACCAATAAATTTCATCATTAATGTAATTTTATTTTAACATGTATGTAAAAATATTATTGTAATGAAATACTAACAGAAATAATTATGCATTGTCAGAGCCTCGAGAGAACAACACGATCGTAATTTATCGTATATTCTGACATTCTGGGACATATTACAACACTATGGAATTCTACAACATTCGAGGAACGTCTAGAGCAGTCGGAAAGTGAAGAAAACACACTAGTGATGTTTGGAATGATCGAAAAGTCAACGTGTTTCCTATAAAAGATGAAGCCATATCGTGGCTATTCATGTTTATTTTGACGTTTAAACCAAGGCGAAATTAGCAAAAACTGTAGCAATCGGTGTGGCCAGTATGTAAAGCAAGTGACAATGAAATAAGCAAAGTACTTACTTTACGCGCGTGAAGTTTACTCGAAAGCGTTAATTGTGAAAAAGTGTGAATTCTAGTTAAGTGTTTAAATTTAATTCGTGTCTAGTGACTTTCTGAACTAATTATAATAATCAATAAATCGTTAATTAATTTTCATTTGCCTGTCATATTTTCATATACTCGTATATACAAACTCAAATAGAAAGCTGCTTTTACCAGTAAGATAATGTCGGGCGAGATTCCTCGATAGTGCTTCTGACTCTGGGCTCTCTTTTGAGAAGTTTGAACATGAAAAATTCTCTAGATTTGTAAGACAAGCACTCAATAGATTCTATAAAAAAACTGGTTCTTTATAACTCACATCCATAGACAATTACATGCGTGTCCATAGACATTTAGAACTAGTAATATTTTTCATATTAATCCTTAGCGCACAAATTGTAGCATTGACCATTGAAAGTGCATAATTTTTTAGCGTTCAAGTTGTGTAACTTAAACATACTTCCAAAAATTCGACAGATGTGGTAGTCTATCATGGATGGAAATGGTGAACGTTACATTGTGTAAAGTGATTACTTCAGCCAGCCGTATGACAGGTCGTAAGCTCTATAAACACCAAAAAAAAGAAGATTTATATAGACACTTCGACTTATATACTTACTTTATCATATTAAAAATAGGTTAGTCTCCATGAGACATGTAAAATATACCTTGATTCGAATTAAAAAAAAAAATTGACATTAAAATTTTTGGCACAGCCTTAAATGTATCTTGGACCACCGTCGCACGACTCCGGCAGCCTCTCATCTCGGTCGGCTTTCCTTTGGCGAGCCCCCACAAAGACTGCCGCCTGTTATATTAGTATTAAATGCTAAGCCACTTATCGGCCAGGCCCGCACTGGCGCACTCCGCCGCCCGTTTCTTTTTTAACACTAATTAGATAATTTATCTCCGAAGGGTATTTTATAGCGCCAACAGAAGCGATCGCCCTCGCACTACCGACATTTGAGGCCCGTCGGAGATGTTAACATTTTTTTGTGACGTCACATCACACCCTAAACTCGCGGGAGGTGGTCTGGAACCGATGTCAGATTCACAGCCTACAATGAAGATTGTGTGTGCCAAGGAAATTGAAAAAATATTTATTTATTTATTTATTTGTATAGTAGGTAAACACAATGATTTATATGAAATAAATTGTACTTACGTATTACATTTTAAATATTTTATTATGCTCACCATAATATGAGCTCGAGTTTATGGGAGGAGTATTTACATATGTTAAATGTGATTGTGTTATTATGTGATTGTCTGTCGTCCGTTTGACTGTCTGTCTGTCTGCCCGTAACTTCGCGTAACGTCCGTAATTTAATTCAAAACCCGAACCGGCCGCTTAACGCATATTGCTTCTGCCGCCTCTCCGTGGACAGGCAAAACGATTCTATAAATATATACTAGGGCTTAGCAAAGAAAAGAAAATAAACAAATGTTACGTCATTTTTGACGGGTAACATTTATGCCAATGTTACTCTTTGTTTCAATGCTATATCTACAAGAGAAAGTTCGGACATTATCTTTGGCTTTACTCAATCGAGTTTTTCCAGGATATGCTTGGTTACAATAGTTTAGAGACTAGAAGGAATGTGTATTTGATTACGCATTTTTATCGATTGTTGCGCGGTATGATCGATAATCGTGCAATTATGCGAAGTATTTGTTTGTATGTTCCTGATAATTACCTAAGACAACGTCAGCATAGGTATATTGTTTCACATTCCAATATACAGGACCAACCCGCTATGCTGAACAATATCGCTTTGGACATTAATCTGTTCAATATCTCCGAGAGAGTTTTCCGAAGCAGGATTCTCCTACACCTTTGATATGAATATATATGTTAATTAAAACGTTTTGTTAAATTACATGTTTACTCATTTATAACATTTATAACTTGAATGTACTTTTGTATGTAAATTTTAAAAACAAAAACAAAAATAAATTGAAATTAGAGGAGTGGTAACATGTCACGTTTTATCAGCGCCGAATATCAATCGGGCGGCAGCATTAAAAACCTTTTAAATATCTATGACTGCAGATTTTTTTGGCCGCTGTGCAATATGTTTAAATTAATAACCGTTATTCATATTTTTTATAATTATTTGTTGCAACTTTCTTGTCGTTATCTCTTTCTATTCCTATTTCTTTAATCCTTGATTATTTTCGATGTTTAATGTCACTATCGCATACCTTTTCATCATCATATTTCATAATTCTCTTCGAAACAATGTCCAATTGTTCTGAAAGTTTAATTTTAGTTGTCGAAAAACTAAAGAAAATTAAGTAGACTTTCAGAAATTAGAGATCATATGTCATTCGGATTAACAAGAACGATGTGTTAACTTATATTTAATTTCTTTTTGTTTTAAAAAAAAAATTGTTAACATTTCAGGTTGATTTCGCTTTTCCTTTGTTGTGAAATTTTTGAAGTGAAGTGAAAATGTTAATCTATCAAACAAGTTTTTCATTCTTGGGTTTTGCTAGAATTTTGAAATTTATTCGGCTTGGTTAGGTTAGGCTACATTATTTTTTTAAATTGAATTTTTAAACAAAAGGTAATTATTTTATGTTTTTTTAATCATAATGAAGAAAACAATTGGTTTTAAAACTACATTATACCTAAATATAAAAAATATATTATTAAAGACATGTGTTTCTATTATTATCGATTGTTTTAATTTGTTTGGAATATTATCGTATCAGATTTCTAATTAGCGTAGTAATATAGTAAAATCTTCAAGATTACACATTTTTTCGCAAAAATACAACTGAAATTATCCAATTGAGAGCTATATACATACATGAGTATGATAAGCTGTTAAAATGAAATTAATTACTATTTATATTTTTTCTGCGTTTATGATAACATTTTTAAAATGCTTCAATCGTCAAGCTTGTTACTTCAAAAAAACCAGTTTGCTTCCAATGCTAATAATGCTTTTTTTGTTTGTTAATTAATTTTGTTATAAATTCATTGGTTTGTTTGTTTCTGTTTGCTAATTAAATTGCTGCGTATGAAATTAAATATGCATATTTATATTACGTATATATATAAGTGCGAAGATATGATGGATATCTTTTGTGATTATTTAATAGTATAAATACCTATATGAGTGCATGTGAAAATATACTTAACAAAAATCTTTTAAATTTCGTTTTAATTATATTATCTGTAAAATTCCTTTACACCTATAATAGTAAATAATAATATTTTTGCTTTTTTTTATAATACCTGCAGTTTTCATCGCCTGATTTTATTTAAAAAGTGTTTTAAATGCAAATCAGCACATGATTTCCGTTAAAATTTTCAGTGAAAAATAAACCTATTTTAAAAGGAACTTATGTAAATAGGTAATCCGGTTGTTCTTAAACCGGTATATTAAAATAATGTGCATAAACTGACATCTGCAATAATTGGCATATTCAAAATCATATTTTTGGCTCAACTGAATTTTATTAAAATTGACGATCATAATACCTTAATAAGGCATTATCGAAATTAAAAATAGCACCTGCATGAAGGCGTCGGCAATGGCTGGCGTAATTAAGATATTTTGTTTAAACCCTATACTGCAATGCAATCTTTATTCTGAGAATTGTGAACCTGTATAGCTGCCTTGATTATACCCCTTACCCCAGGTAAATCTGTATTAAATTATATTAATATCGGTAATTTTATTTACCTACACAGGTATTTTATGTTATAAAACGGACGGTGTGAAGATGGACATGGTAAAGTCTCTATTTTGTAAAAATTTACAAAAATTGTAACAATAACTCTTTAATCAAACATTAAACAAAAAGCTCGATTAGACAAATAGTTGTGGCAATGAAAATATATGTTTTCTTTAAATAAAATAACTATTTCTATAACACTATAAACAACATATAAAAAAAAAAAATTACATATGTTTTCCCCTGTAGGAATATAAAATCTAATAAGCCATTAATATTTTTTTCTTTAACAAAATCTTCTATCCGACAATTAAGCTTTTTTTAATTTCTTCATTTAAAAATTATAGTTGTGGCATTATTATTTGGTCACAGTATAGTTCACAGGCGCGAAAAATGATACAAATAACTTAAAAACAGAGCCCTTAAAATAATCTTTAACCTAAATCGATACACCAGAACCTCTAAATTGTACAAAATCATCGGCATGCCTAACCTAGAAAATCTAATATATGTCGAAAAGATAAATATGATTTACACAATAAATAATAAATTAGGTATTTAAAAGTATCATCCTTTACCAGAATAGTGACCCACATAGACAACACACAAAAGCAAGAGATTATATAAGAAGTGCTGTACCACGGACTAAAAGAAAAATACATGGATTTCTATATACTAGGCAACTCGAAAAATGGTCGGCAGGAGTAACGTAAAAATATAGGATTAAAAGTTCACGCATTCATGGTAGCCTGAGTGCCACGGACATAAACAGTAAGCTGGAGGAGCGACAGTTGAGATGGTATGGGCATAAGACGGAGACCACCAGACCACACAGTGAAGCGAGCAATGTCTATGAAGCTTCATCGACAGTCATCCAGAGGAAGACTAAAGAACTCCTGGATGACTCAATGCTACAAAATATTATAGAAAAAAGGCCTGGATGAAAGCGATACTCAGAACCGAAGAAGATACAGCCTGAGAACGAGAAAAGCCGTCCCCAACAGCCTAGCTAAGCAATGAGTTGGGAGAGTGCAAATAGAAGAAGATGGATTCCTATATACAAACTGTACTGCAAACGACTTTTATAATGCAATTTCCAATAACATAAAGGAACTAAATAATGTGAAACTATTCCATAAACAACTGAAAAGACTTGTATTGGGGAGGAGATAAACTGTTCAACAAATCGATGTGTCGATAGTTAATATGTGTACTTCATTTTATTTTGTTTTTCTTCGTTAATGTTCTTCTTAATGTTCTCTTATACCAGCATACAATTGCTGTCTGGGGACTTATTATTTAAATTTTTAATATTGTTGTTTGTTTTAATCCTCTAATTACCTTCTAAATGAATTATTATATTTTCAATCATATTTTATAGTTTTGGTGTATATTAAAATATTATTTATGTATTCAATTAAACGGATATTCTATACAAACCGTATATTTCACTGAGAAGCAAATCTCGACATTTCGCTGAAGTCTTATCCAGCGTCAATAAGAGAGCCTCCTATCACAGCGGGGGTAAACGCCGAACTATTAGGTCCAGGCAGTTTGGCAGAATAATAGGAGAGATGAAGAGTCATCGAGATTCTGTAAGTCCCAACGGCTGTGATGGGCTTACTGTATAGAGAAAATGCGAGATTGGACAGCGGAAAGAGGAAAGAGGAAGCAACCTAGAGGCAGACCACGGCCATGAAAGAAGAATAAGAAGATATTACTTATACTTACTTACTTATACTCTACCGGACAACAAAAAGTTATTTAAGTGATTAATAAAGTTAAAAATATTACCTGCTGGAGACTCGGCTATCGTTATAACGTTTTAAAATCAAGTTGTAAGAAGGCAGATATGGCTAATCTGGTAATCCTAACATAATTTATCAGAGGTTTATAAGTGAAACACGACCATTATCAGGGTACTACTGAACAACTTCCTCTATGAAATGATTTCCCCGTTTTACAACTCGCCGAAATGATTTACGGATATTAATTTTCGACAGAAACAGGAAATAATTATATGGTTTATAGAACATAAGAACCGATCAATTAATTAAATAATTGAAAAATGTTACCAAACGTGATGTAAATGTAAATTTTCTATTAAAATATTGGTTTAATTATCGCAATAAATACGTTATTAAACGCAATAATAAAATCCAATTCATTTTAAATAATTAATCGATTGGATGGTCAGAACAGTAAAAATATTTTGCAAGACAGTGATTTATAGCGCCACAAAAATCGCAATAAATTGGATCATAAATTACAATTATTTTTAATATCTTTAGTTACACGTTTATAGATCTTATGTCACGTTTCTTATAAAACGTGCATTAGGGTAACTTTTAACCGAACGATACTCAAGTTTTATTAATTAATCAAATAAATTGGTTATTAAAATAAGTATTGAAAATATGATGAAAGTGTATCGTATTTTGAATTTAAGTAAAGAAAAGCCATCGTACCCAGTGGACATAACAATGGCTTCTCACACCGAGAGTTCCGGGTTTGATTGCCATAATTAATCTACATGTGTGATTTACTCAAGCCTGGGTGTTTCACTTCTGTAATTGGGCCTATTGGCCTGTTAAAGCTTAAAATATTGCGTCGGAAAATTTTAAAATTTTTCGCTTTTTTTCCAGTTACTACGATGTTTCGGATCTCATTACAGGGTCCATCATTAACATCAGGCAAGATCCGACAGAGAGATTACATATAAATGGCAGAATATCACAGAAAATTAAAGAAAAAAATTTGAACGACCGTGAAAACCCGTGAACATATTTAAGGTAGTCTAGTGGATATATCACCGGCTTCTCATACCGGGGATTCCAGATTCGGTTCCCGGCGAGATCACAACATGTCTATGTGATTCACTCAAGCTTTGGTGTTTTTGTGTTTCGCCGCAGTAATATAAAAATATTAAAAATATATAATAATAATTACGTATATTTGCCACTATACTCTGAAGGATTTTAAGCGATTTGTATTTAGAATGAATTCTAAGATTCACATATGTAGACTTCTTTCCATTTAAGAAAAAAATCGAATGAGTATGTGTAAGCCTTGCGTACAAGGGACATTGTTTGGGACGGGTATAAAACACCAACACAACGAACAATGCACGTCGTACGCACGGATTACACATACTAATTCGATTGTCTTTCTTAAAAGAAAATAACCTACTCGTATGCACGTACTTACATATCGGCTGTGTTAGTATTTGAACTTTTGGTCCTTGAAGTTTTATTGAACTCAAATGTTTTATTGCATATTGGCATTGGCGATAGGCAAAGTGATACAAATAAGCATAGTAAATTATAATTATAAATTCGAATTTAACATTCATTCACGTTCATGTTCACGTTTCATGAAACTATGCTTAAGTGACTTGTACATAATTAGATTGCACGTAAGAGTAAGGTACGTACTTAACAACCGACAGCCGCAGTGTTCGGTTTTGAACTTTTGACCTTTGAGAGTGTAGCCGGTCTTTTAACTTACTACTTAAGGCCATTATGCCGTGTAAATCAGGGAACACGTGGTGTAATTTTTTAATCACATTAATTAAAATCATGATTTTATAGGACGAAAATAAAATTTTAAGGATTTTAAAAATATTGTTTTATAATATTGGGTACAATTTTAATAAAGTCTTCGCTACTAGCGGTGTGTGATATACTTTCAAAGGAATAGGTTTACTTTTATAGTTTCTTTTATAGTTTATTTCAAAAACTGAACACGAATAAATTCAAATAAAATATGTATCTCGTAATATTCCTATCAAAATTATGATCATGATCAAAATAACACAATCACACATATATCATCATTCATCTTTTTTTCAAAATGTTCTTACAACTCACTTCAATGTTTATGACTGCACGCGTCTATAATACTCGATTTTGTCAAAATTAAAAGCACTGAATTTCTTGTTTATTAAGAAATTGATATGAAATGATTTTCTTCTTTCTATAGGTCTCTTCCTTACCCTACGATTCTTCTCTGTTGTTAGCTTCTTGTAGCCATTACATCTTCCCCTCTACAGCGGCTATGTCTTTGGCCCATCTCTTTTGAGGTTTTCCTACGCCTCTTTTATTCTCCTAAGGTCTCCACTTCAGGATTCTATTTTGTTACATCTTGCCTTGCAAGTGAGTACTCACGAAATTATTATTATTAACTTCGCCAATTGACATTATAACTTCGCTACACGATCCATGATATCCACTATTCTGGTTTTGCTCCTAATTTCATCATTTCTTTATTTATCTCTTAGGCTTATATCAAGCATAGATCTTTCCATGAAGCATTGCATGCATTTGAACTTCTCTACATTTTTCTTTGTATTTAGGTGTCATCATCTCTACTCGGTAAGTCATCACTGGAAGTATGCATGATTTGAAGGCTTTTCTTTTTAGAGTTATAAGGATCTCTTTGTTTTCAAAAATATGTTTTAGTTTGCCAAAAGTAGCCCAGTACATTCCTTGGCAAATTCGTCTCGGCTATTCTTGTAAATTTGATATGATTTTTTTAAAAATTCAAAATGAAATTATTTTTTAAAATATTTTTCTTTTGTTAAAATTTTGTAGGTAGTCTTTTTAATTATTTTTTTAAATTAAATTTGTTGCAATCATTTGATTTAATTTATTGTAACTAGCCGGTTTCAGAAAATGTCATTTTGTTCATCTTAGTGATATTTTTATCACCATGATGAAAGAAATGGTAGTCAAAATATATTTATTTAAGGATAATTAAAATACATTTATCACAACTATACTTAAGAGAGTCAGGTGTAATTAATATCTAACGTAAATACAGAATTTTGTCAACCTGTTTGGATAGGACAGGGAGTCACGTAGTTAATAGATTTTGATCATAAAGGAAACAAGCCTAGTATCGGAGAAATGTTATGGAATGGAATTATTCACAAGCGAATTATATCACATCGAAACTACTTACGACTAGGCGACTGCCAAATCATTCAAGTCTCATAGAGGCGAATCTATTTATTAGAGAAACGTGTATGAAAGTCTTTTAATTAATACACAATGCAATGTCCACCGATTCCATTGTGAGAACATCCACACATTATTACAATTTTTGAATTGAACATTATACATACATTTATGTTCCCAATTAAATTATGCTCCCGTATATTTGAAGGAACTATGATAGAGACATCTATAGACCTTCTCATGAATTGTTATATTATAAGTAGATTTCGCAGCTGGTAATGATACCTATATATTTTTAATGTGGAATATAAAGCAGTATTTCTTTCAATGTGTATATGTATGAATTCTTTCCGAATTATTTAACAATTTAAAAAAAATTTAACTCCTTTAAGATCTTAAAAATTGTATTTTACGAAACCGGTCATCTTCTCAATATGCCAAACCTTGCTTATCACAGTACTTCAGAATTAAATTTTTGATTTTCTTAAAACTGGCAAACCTAGACATACAATACCTGGACGCTAATTGTCGGCATCGATATATATTTAAGTACGTATATAATAAAATAAAAATCAGTTGGATTCTCAACAATTTTCAACAAAGATATTAAACTAAAAAAGTTCTCAGAATTATTAAAAAAATAACCAAATAATACATAACTAGTGAGTTTTTTATACAATTTGCTTGAGGCTTATAGTAATCATATATTTTGGTTAATAACCTTCACACGTATAATAACAACTTTCTGGCCTGTAATACCACGCGGGTATACCTATTCCTAACAGGATAAAATATTTAAAACAAAAAATCATCCGAATAACAAGACAGAAGATTTGAGAGGCCGTATCTCACTTATTTGATCACTCACAAATTGTTATATCACCCGCAACAACCAACAACAGATGTTGACACCATTTCTTCCTCACAATCTACAACATTCCCTGGAGAGCTGCGCAGTTCCCATTCTCAGCACATTCTCGGCAATCATCCTAACTAGTCACTCCAGGTATCTTCCGTCTACCTGTTCATCTGATTACAGATTCTTCACACCCTTACCATGAGATGAAATCAGGAAGCTGTGGGATAGTGGTACAATTCTATTAATTCAGACGTAGAGCACTTGCAATGTAAATTTTGAAAGATGTCGGTGGATGATTTTTATTTTAGCTTTTAAATTCATATAATTTTTCACGAAGTTTTAAAAAAATATTAATTTATTAATTTTTAACAAGATTATTGAAAAATAATGTCATTTTGTTTGACTTTATTTGTTGTTTCTTAATTAATAATGATTACCATTTTAGTGGGTATGTTAATTTAATAATAGATTTAGAGTTTGTTACATAAAAATAACGATATTTCATGTATTATTTATATATGAAGAACATTAGTGTTTTCGTATTTATGTCTATTATTATGTATTATTAATAAAAACTAACTAACAACTATGCCATTTCCCCATATAGGCGATATACTGCCATACTCATCTATCCTGTAATACCTCTTTTTACATAGACCACATTCGTACATCTTCTCATATATACATAATCCTCGATTATTGAAGCATTTAACAGGGCCATCCTCCAATATTTTGTTTATTTTGTGATACCAGCCATATTTAAAAATATTTATCTACACTAATATATAAAGAGGTAAAGTTTGTAAGTTTGGATGTAGGAGGTAATCTCCGAAACTACTCATCCGATTTCAAAAAATCTTTCACCAATGTTTAGAATAGACTTTCAGTGTGGACATTGGCTGTATATTATCCCACTAAAATAAAAGATCTTTTAGTAGTGCCTATTTTACAGCTAAAGTCGACGGAAAAAGTTAGAGCGATGCGTTTTTTACGGACGCTGCCTCAACGGTAATAGATATTTATAAATGGAAAATACTTTAAAATCTCATCACCGTAGTTTACCAAACCTTACATATTTTAAAATTTAGAATTTGTCTGAGAGGAAATTAAAATTCCGTGATATCAATTAATGATGTAATTTAAAA
The DNA here is from genome assembly GCA_016648135.1 of Agrypnia vestita. NCBI lineage: Eukaryota > Metazoa > Arthropoda > Insecta > Trichoptera > Phryganeidae > Agrypnia > Agrypnia vestita. The sequence continues at coordinate 21,611 of JADDOH010015450.1, forward strand.
TTAATTAATTTATTATTTTACTTAGAACAGTTTATTGTTTTATGAAACAAGAATAAAAAACCTATCTTATAAAATTAAAAAAAAAAAGTTTAATTAAACTAATTTATCGTATATTTTTTTCTCAATATTATACAGTAATTAATATAGTAAAATTACATTGTAACTACTGTGATTTTTTAGATATGAACTGAATTGTAAAAATATTTCGTTTTATATATGTCATTTTTTAATTTTAGGAAAAATGAAAACATGCATACTGATAAGTAATATGGGTGAGGTTCAGATATTAAGATGCGCGGACATATTAACCTATTAGAAGAATCACACGAGACATGGTCATACTACGTTCTAAACGAAATGTATTTTGTATTTTTTTTTTATGTTTTGGCTGTGATACAAAAATCTATACCCATTCAAAAAGCGTTTTATATGATTTAGGTGGAATCGAATGAATTTTTAATATTTTAATGCATAGTGAATTATTGAATACAGAAGTACAGAAATTTCAATTGGTCTTCAAGGCCTCTGGATTTGAAACGTGTGTGATTAGTAGAGAATAAGTGTAGTTTCAGAAGAGTGGCAGATTAATTGGTCAGTTCTCATTGGTTCGCGTTATCATAACAATCATGTCTTGACCGCTTTTATATAACATTGTACACTTCGTCAATTTTAATGAATGATGAATGAATAATATGATTCTTAAGCTTAGTAGAAATCAGTTTTTTGAGGAAAAATACTAATTTATTCATACTAACACGACCGTATTTATTTATTTCTGTGTCAAACTATCATGCAGTGGAGAATATTGCATCTGGATAGACATGATATGACGTGGTCCTTTTGATTTTATTTTTAAATTTTTTTCAATTTAATGTCAATTTAATATGTACCTTAATAAGTCTTCTTCTTCTTTCTCTTCTTCCATTTCCCATTTCATTTAGGGTCAGGTCTCCTTACTTTTCTTTTCCACGATTCCCTATTCTCCTTCGCTTCATCTAACTGGCCAATCTTCAGGTCTTTCTCCACACTACTCCACCGTGTGGCGCTGGGTCGACCTCTACCTCTTTTGATTTCTTGTATTTTGAGTGCGGTATGTACTACATGATCTCCGTGCATCATTACATATACCTTAATTAGTGTCATTAAAAAAAAAAAAATATCACCTCCTTGTAAAAAATCACCAAATTTCTATCTAAATTTCTGGCTACTAGAGTAGGGTAACCACTCAAATGCTGTGTAGGACATGTGCCAATTCATACATGATCGCATTGCACTGATACGTTAAACAAATGTATGTTGCTAGAGCAGTTCGAAGAAACTTTTTTTTAATAAGGATGCGAGCACGGAATACATGTCGCATCAATATTATTAATACATTCAAATTAAGCTTGTGCTTGAAAATAGCACAAACTTTTGGTGTGCTGGAATGGGGCTTGAGTCACCGACTATTGGATCACTAGGCAGGAGTTATAACCACCATGCTAACAAGAACAGGCCAAGTTGAAATAAATAATGTATCGTTTTTTGTATATTTTGTACCAAGTATTTTGTTAGTGTTTCATTAAAAATAAAGTGTGGAAGCCCTCAAAGCCAGTGGGCATGATACTGGCTTCCCATACCAAGGATTCCCGGTGAGGCAACAATATATCTACGAGTATATGATTAACTCAAGCCTGGAATATTTTGCCGACAGTGGTTTTCCGGACTGGCGAGTCCTCTGTTCATTTGGGTTGTATTTTGGGTTTGTTTTATTTTTCCGTCATTAGGAGAGTGACTATTTTGATTTTATTAACTGTCTCTACGGTGTAAAGATATTATAGTCATCTTAATGTCCATGTTCACCATCATCATCATTCTTGGCACTACAACCCTTGGTGGGTCTTGGCCTCCTCGATAATTTTCCTCCACTCATCTCGGTCTAGTGCCAGCTCTCTCCAGTTTCGAAGCTCTAAGGCAGAGATATCTTTGAGGACGTTGTCACTCCATCTTAATTTTGGGATTAATGTCCATGTTCATTCCATGTTTATTTGTAAACAAGGTTTCCCCCCCTCCTCCTTACATCTAGTAGACAGTGAAAAGGTTTTGTGTGGACGACTCCCCGTGCTGCTTGCACTCGTATGAGTTTTAGTGGTATAAGGAGGATGGCAACTTTAACATAAAAAATACGTGTGCGGTCGGGAGACCCCCGTCAGGAACTTACGCCTTTTCTTCAATTCCGAATGTAACTCGATATGGAGATATATATTGTTTACATTTGAATATTTTAGAATTTTTTTCGCACTTAAAAGTTGAGAATTTTTTTTCTTTCGATACTCTTTTTGACGCTGAGCATATGATTTCACTATTGTCCCTATGTAATGTATATAAATAGTAAATAATAAACATTGAAATCACATTAATCATATACAAACTATATACTTGTACGAAAATATACAATTTTATTAACCTACTTTTCTATGTTTGTATTACGCATACTTGCTGCATTTTACATTTCTCGAATCTTCCATCACACACACTCGTATATAATAGAAAAAAGAACGAGATTGAGATAGTCACAACGCTTTTTCCTTACGTGACGACTTATACCAGTCGCGTTAAGGAACTTCGTTCCAAAAATGCCAAATTGGGTGGCGAAAGTGCTTTATTAAGCTTGGAGAGCTTTTGTGATGAGTCGCTACAGTAATTGGGCCCGACGGCCTGTTGTAGGTTAACAAAAAAATAAATAATCAATATATGTATATATAGTATATTATATATATATATATATATATATATATAATAGAAAACCCGTGTTTCTCTATCCGCTTTCTTCACAACCAGATACTACCACCCCCTGGTGGTTTATGGTGGTGGATATCCCTTGGTGTCCCATTGAAAATGTGCGAGTTTGGTGGGGGTGGCTGAGCGTGGGTGGGAGTGGGTGAAGAAAATTTGCATTCTAGCACATCGTTTTGTTATCGGAAGGCCGCTAATGCTTCAGATTATTTCGAAATAGGCGCGCTGACTGTGTCGGTGAGTCAAGAAATTTCCGGAAAAACCTGCTCTAGAAAGTTCTGGAAAGAGAAGGTTCTAGAAAATTCCCGAAAGTTCTATAAGGTTCTAAATTGAGTGGCGGAATGTGCGGAAGTCGCGCGGGCACAGCCAGAAATGTTATAGAAATAATGTCTCGGAGCAACGTGTCATGGAGCGGACTATACCCGGCCAGTTCGGCTTCTTTCGTCCATTGTCGGCGGCGGACCGGCCGCCTAAATGGCCTTCTAATTAAAATAAAAAGTCCCGCTTCCCTCGACGGGCCGGTTACACTTAATATGACAGCCGAACAATTGCTGGTCGGGAAAAAAATAATGCTCGAATCGGCTTCAATTAAAATATACATATTTCAAGATTTATTTCAATTTAAGGAGGTGTGACAGCGGTCTCAGGAGCGGGAGATTAATGTAATGACATTCGGATGTGTTTTTCTTTGACGTTTCGGGTTTGCAACTGATCGATTTGTATTTTTACTCCCTTTATATTAACTCGTGGCGTCTGCTTGCTTGCCGTCGAAAAAACTTTAAATCGATTTTTGCCCCTTTTCCCGTGATCCAATCGAGCTGAAACTTTGTAAGCAGACTCGTGGCAACGATCAAGAAAATCTGTCTACTTTTCGTTTAAAAATAATAATAATTATTTTTTATTAGTTTATTAGTTTTTTCAAATTGGAATCATTACAAAAGTTTGATTAATACGGCGGCCCGATAACATCGCGGAATATTTTTTAAATTTGAATTACTCCGTCGATATACATAATAGGTACTTCACTGCGAATTTCGAAAATCTAAATTGACTGACAAATGTTTTTAGAATTTAATCTTCAAAGCATGAAGTGTCTTATCAAAGATCAAAACATCTGACATTTTAGAAATATTATATATTAAATTACTGTAAGTTTAGTGTTATGTTATATGTTTTAATTCGTATTTAATTTTTGTTATATTTTACAAAGAAAAGGAGTATAATAAAAACTTGGTTTTTATGAGTTAGTTTTTTTTAGATTTTTCAAATGTTCGATTTTTCGTTCAACAATAGGTAGGCGGAAATTTCGTTTATCACAAAAAATCTTTTAACAATAAAATAATATATTAAATTAAATAAATTATTTTACATAAATAGAATATAAGAATAATTTCAATTCCTTCAGTGAAGAGTGTACGTAAGATTAATACTGCCAAAAAACATGCAACTGGACGCCTTTGCTAATAACTGTATATTATTCAAACATCTATTAAAAGGGGTATTGAAAGATCTAATATTTGTCGAATTGGACTTAAATAATTGATTTGTATTTGTATGTACATTTTTATTATAATATGACTTCCAAAGCTTGTGCTATATCTTATCACTCTACATTATTATATTTTTTTGTTTGTTTTTGAATTATATTATATTTATCTTTTTATAGTTGTATCCGTATTTTAAATATTTTCTTTCCACTTTATGTCATTATTATGTTGACATGTTATTATTTTTTTCTTTAAACAATATATTCTGTTAATGTACACTTTACCTATCTGTTGTAAAAGCCCTATAGGGCGTTAATCAATAAATAAAATAATAAAAAAGAGTACGGTAGGAGGTCGAAGGAAGAGACCAATAGCAGTGGTAGATCAGTATACAGGGGACGCAGCTGAAGCAAGCCGATAATTTAAATACCTTGGTGTGGAATTTTCTAGCGATGGAAGGCAGAAAAATGAGAAAAAAAATTGGAGGTACGTTCTACTTTCTATAATTTTACGTTTTCTATATAATGCGGTGATAGGAAAATCCGACCTAAGTGTCAAGACAAAATTGACTGTTTTCAAATCTGAGTACAGGTCCACCCTAATATATGGCCAACAAAGTTCTATCATAATATAAAGAGTGAGGATCCAGGCTATCGAGATGAGGATATTTTCTAAGGGGGTAGCGGGAGTCACACTAATGGACAGAGTGAGAAGTGCCGATATATGGCATACACTCGGCATGGAGCCCCTACTCCGACATATACAGAAATCACAGATGAGGTGGCTTGGATATGTGAATACCAGAGGAACGAGTACTATGAAGAATCTTCTCGGCCACCCCGGAAGGAAGGCGACTGGAGGGTCGCTTCAGATTAAGCAAGGAAAAGCAAAAAAAAAGTGTGTGAAAACAGGGTCTGGACCGGTTAACACACCGAAGCAGCACAAAATAGGGGAATTTGGAAGCAACTTATTATGTCTTTGTGCTTCCTACCGTACTAGAACAAAGCGGATGAAAATGATGACCGTAATGAAATAACTGTATAAAAAATAGGGCAAAAAATCAACAATTAGCCGTGTTCTTGACGTATATAATGAATTTTGCACATTTATTTTTATTTTTGTGGATATGTAATATTTAGTACTTGTTAGCGTAATTTTTTAAGTTGGGTTACTGAGTGTTTAATAGTTTAATTAGAATTAATATTTCCCACATTTGAAAAAAATAGAGATACGTACATAGGAATACGTGCCAACTCAAAATTCTTACAGTTTTTACAGTTTTACAGTTACAGTTTTTACAGTAAAATTGCATGAAAAAAATCTAGTTACTCCTCTATTACATATATATCTGGAGCTTCGCTCAAATCCTTTGTTCATCTAGATCACTAGGCGAGTTGTTGATGGGGTGAGATAATAAACTGTTATATATTTTTTTTATTATATTATTATGCTTTCTACTTTATATATATTTTTTTGTATTTTTATTCCATTATGCTTTCTTTAAGCTTATTTTAGTTTATATTGCATAATATATATATCTTTTAGTATTACCCTACTGCAATGTATTTGCTTTATATTATTATATGTTGTTTGTATTTCTTGGGCAATAACTATGTATTGTTAAGAGTAGTTATTTAATATATACTTTACCTTATTGTTTTTGAAGCCATGAAGAGTGTTAATTAATAAATAAATAAATAATCTAAGCCACTAGACTAACAAACTACACGATTTTTTTTTTCTAAAGAAATATTGTCGGAGTGGAGAAATACAGTTATTTAATTGTTTACGCTTAAATCAATAAAAATAATTTTCATTTCAATAGGGCCTGAACGTTACACTAGTCGTTTTATAATATTCCTACTATTTTCAAAGTAACCCGAAAGCTGGTGGTAAAATAGAGCTTGTTGGTGGCGAAAATATCATTAGGCGAGTGTCTTAGCCACTAGACTATCGAGTCACATAGCCACCCACACTTCGGTGACCACACTTAATTTAAAACCGATAATTATTCATACAGTTAATTCCTTCTCGTAGTTAATTTCCAAACATATTTATATGTAGTTAAATTCAGCTAATTAACTAATTTAAACTTGTACGTTTTTGCATTTTATTCCCTTTCATCAATAAAAGTTCAACAGACGCCGAACTCTTTGAAGTTAGCCGACACTCGAAACCGCCAAGCACTAATATCCCTTGACTTCCCGACACTCTTACGACACTTCGATACTGAATGCGGCATCGACTCGTAATCAAAACGCAATACGTCAAGTAATCAATGCATGAAAATTGAATGTTTTTCGGCGGCATTGTCGCTCCAAAAGGACACAAGTGACTGTTTAAGAGTATGGTAGTGTAGACCTTTTTGCAGTAGACGTGAGCCAGACTTACACCATGCTACAAATTGACGTACACTATCATGTGTATGCATCATAGAAATAATTTTATATCGGTATCTATACAAATCGGATCCGGTAAACAAGTGTGTGTATGTGTAAGTTATAGGATGAACGCAAAAGGTCCTCAAAGTTTTCAAAAATGTTTGATTACCTGTGTAATTAAAAATTATGCAAACTGTGATATCAACCACTGTAGTAGCACATTTTCATGATTTCAGTTGTGTGAGTTGTATTATATCAATAGTAAGAAAAATTAGTTGGACATATCGTACTCCGAGAGCAAGACATAGCTTTTACACATCTTTTCAAATTTCTGAGATAATGCAATTTAAATGGTGCTATTTATCAATACTAATATACATATATATATATATATATATATATAGAGGTAAAGTCTGTAAGTTTGGATGCATGAGATAATCTCCGAAACTACAAAACCGATTTCAAAAATTCTTTCACAAATGGACTTTCAGGGTGGGATTAAATATAGGTTTTATATTATCTCGTTAAAATAAAAGGGGTTTTGTAGAGATCTATTTTACAACAAAAGTCGACAAAAAATGGTCAAGTGATGCGTTTTTTGCGAACGTTGCCTTAACGGTAAGAGATATTTAAATACTTTCTATAGAGAAATTGTAGAACTCAAAAATTTCTATAAAAATTTGCAAAGACTATCTATATGTTAAGGTAAATACACAAATTAATAAAATATGAAGGGTTATTAAAAATCTACGCATGCGAAGCCGCGCCGTCACATTTAGTATTTCTATATTTATGTTTATAAAATAAATAAAAAGATAATTGCGAATTTTTTCTCGTATTGTAAGCATATATAATTATTTTTTAATATATCTTTCAACGAATTGAGGACACAATGTGTAAGTGTATTGATCAAATAGCTGAAAAGAGGAATTTAGATCAAGTTTTGGAGTTCTATTTTATCTTTATTTTACAATAGTAACACCCTTTCTTACAATTTATTGTCGATTATGTAAAAGGTGTTGAAAAAACACGCCAAAAAAATTACATATTTTTAGTAACAGTCTCTTTTAAGACAAAAATTGTAAGAAAATGAACTGACAAATTTTAAAATATTTTTTACAAATTAAAGATAATTGTTAAATTTTTAATATAATTGGAAAAAGAGACAACTTACTAGTCCATACAGTTGCAAAAATCTCGCAAAGTGGTGCAGTTTTCTTCAGTTCTAAAAACTTGGTTTGGTAATTTTTTAATTAATTAAATAATTTAGATGCTGTCGTTTTAGAAAAATACATTATATAAAATATATGGAGACTGATAAAATCAGTGGGCCATAAGTTTTTGCACTTTCCGCATTGCTGCTATGGCGATACCAAGATCAACTTTGTATCGAATTTTGAAACTGGACTTGATATTGCACGATTATAGGTAAGATCCAATAGATTCAAAATTAAAACATTATGTTTTTGGCAGAAATTTTGACATTTTTGTTCCATTAGTAATAAATCGCCGAGCACATCAAAATACGTAAAACCTTTCAGACAATCAACAGAAAAGTAAGCCTCTAATATGGCTTTCAATGTCAAGATAAGTCAGGGACAAATGTACCAACATAATAAAAATAATGACAATTGGACATATACTTACTTATTTATTTATTTGCGTGAGTATAAGGTTACATATCATTGAAAAAATATCTAAAAAAACAAGATATCCTTACAGTTTAATAAACACTATTGAGAAAAAGTACACAAGTTAGGAAATAACAATGCAAATTAAAATAACATTCAAATCAAAATAGCATCACAAATTTAAATAAACACATTTGAATCATAGAAAATAACAGTTAATTAAAAATTTAAACAAAAAACAATTGACTAAAACACTGTCAACACTAAAATATTAGGTCCTTACATATGAAATTGGCGTTTAGTATGGGAGGAACATAAAGCCGATTTTTTTTATTATAATATATTTATTTAATCAAAGTATGTACCGTTGCTATCTATGCACTTTTGCCATCTCATAGGTAGTTCATCGATCCCTTTACTAAAAAAACCATTCGGACGGGAATCAATAAAATCTTTGAAGGCGGTTTGGACTGCCCCATCGGAGTTGAATTTTTCCTTTGCAAGAAGTTATCCAAATTTCGAAAAAAATGGTAATCTGTCGGGGCAAGGTCCGGAGAGTACGGTGGATGCTTAGACATTCCAATTGAAGCTCCTCTAATTTAGTAGCCGTCTGTTGTGCAGTGTGTGGTCTAGCGTTATCATGAAGCAGCAGTGGCCTAGGGCGATTAACCAGCCTCGGTTGTTTAGCAGCTAGCTTTTCCATCATGGTTTGCAGTTGCTGACAATAGACATCTGCCGTAATCGTCTGGCCAGATTTAAGAAAGCTGTAGTGAACGACACCAGCACTAGTCCACCAAACGCTCACAAGTAACTTTTTTGGAGTCAATTTTCGCTTGGGGCATGGTTTGGCTGGTTCGGCAGGGTTTAGCCATTGCGATGAGCGCTTCCGATTATCGTACAGGATCCACTTTTCATCACAGGTAATGATTCGATTTAAAATCCCTTCATTATTGTGCCGGTGGAGTAATGCAACGCAGCAGTCAACGCGCGTTTGTTGATTTGCTTCACTCAATTCGTGAGGTACCCACCTTTCAAGCTTTTTCACCTTACAATTTGCTTCAAGTGGATTAAAACAGTTTTATCACTAACACCGCAGCCTGCAGCTAACTCGGATGTGGTTTGCGATGGATCCGCTTCCACAATAGCCTTCAATTCTTCATTATCAACTTTGGTCTCCGGCCGTCCACGGGGCTTGTTCTGCAGGTCGAAATTTCCAGAACGAAAACGTTGGAACCAAAAACGCACTGTGTTTTCTTTTGCGGCACCGTCGCCATACACATCATTAATCTTTCGAGCCGTTTCTGCAGCACTGGTGCCACGGTGGAACTCGTACTCGTAAATAACGCGATATTTCAAGTTTTTCATTTTGTAAACTGAGTGACGCAAAGAAAAAAATAATTGAGGAAAAAACAAATGAATTATAATTTTCAAAACACAAATACATGAGTAAATAGCTGTATAAATTTGGATTTGGAATTCCTAACCAAAGAGAAGATATTTGAGATCAAATTTGCCAGTACGGCAAAACTTGAATTTCATATGTAAGGACCTAATATTAAAGGGAATGAATTTTTCATATTAAATATAAGTTAGTGTAATGATAGTAAATCGTTTTGCAAAAAATTAGTAAGAAATATTGAAAAAAAAATGAAAATTTTTAGGTTAGGACATGGTTATTTGAACATTTTCGACTCATAATCAAGGCAGGAATCCACTTGTAAAAATACCCTGTTTATAAAATATATAAATAAAAATCTCGTATATAATACAAATACAAATCAACGCCAACGAGACAAAAATAAATATGGAACTCTTTAGGAGAACCAACCCCTAATCATGGAATAAAAATATTATTAAAAAAAAGTACGGAAATGTTTTAAAACCTCTCATACAACTAACTAATCGTTTATAATACCTTGTCTATCCGAGATGTATAAATTACTGGTTAATTTTCATTTTATCCTCTGAAATCTTTCTTTTTTTGTCAAACAGCATCTGTAGAGGGCCTTGTACACGGTTCACGTGTGTATCCATCATTAATTTCCTTTACCCGCAACCAATATTTCACGTCACATCATCAAGTAAAACTGAACCTCCTAGTAAATAAAGAGCTAAAAGTGAACTGAACCATTTTCGACACGTAAAAAATCAAAAATACCTTTTGACGAATGTCGAATGGTCAGTCAGTATTAGAATTTAAGAAAGTTCAAACAGTTAGTGAATTTGTAAAAGAATTTATTTGATAGTTTCAATAAATAAAAATGAAGACCTCACAGTATGTTACCTTTTTTCTTAGAACTGTATTTTATTTCTTAGTATTTTAGGCGTTCTGTAACTGGTGGTATTTTTTTAATGAAAGATTGTATCTTTAGTTAGATTTGATTGAATATAGAAGCTTGTTAAGAAGAAATGAAAAAAAGAAAAATTATTTTATTTTACCCATGACCAGATAAATATGTCACTATTAATTACCCACTATTCAATGATAATACCTAAATTAGTTCATTTATTTCAATATTTACTAAAAATAATGAAAATTTACATTACTGCAGCGTTAGAGAAATACCTGGCAAGATCAAATAAAGCAAATATTGAAGGTTGGCCCTGTTAAATTCTCCAAAAATCGAAGATCGTGCATAAGAATATGTATGAATGTGATCGAAGAAAAATTGGTGTAACGTGATAAAAGAGTGCGGCGTTCTATTCTCTCTGCCTACCTAAATGGCTATTTTACTATAAGCACGTGAAATTCTTTCCCAATGTTCGTAAAATTTCATTGTTTCTTCGATAATGACTAGAAGACCTCGAAAATTAACGGTTAAAAAGTTTATGTACAATTTAAATGTAATAAAAACTTGGATGAATTGGTAGATGAATAAAGAAAGGAGTACCGAGATGGTTTGGTCATGTAGAACATATGAGTGAGTAAAGTATGGTTAAGAAAATATATGGAGCGAGTGTTGAATGCATCAGGAATAGAGGGCGTCCTCGAAAAACCTGGCATGAACAGATACTACAAGTATTGGAGGATGACCCTGTTAAAAGCCTCAACAACCGTAGAGCATGCATGAGAAGATGTATGAATGTAGTCGAAGCAAAAGTGGTGTGCGAGAGAGAATAATATGGCGTTCTATCCTATCTTCCCACGGAAATGTAAAAACGGAAAAAAACGGTACTTACAAGCATCAGGCACAGAGATGATTGACTTATGTTTTACAATAATTAATTATATACCATGGGAAATATGTACGCGATGGAGTGCTTTTACAGAGATCGAAATGGAACGATGTTGTCAGATTCGGTGAGCGGAATGACAACACCATCTGCGATCAGTAGAGTGCGTTGTTCACATTGTGGTGGTTTGGTATGTAATATGCATTGATGGCTGTACCCAGCTTATGATACATTATCTGGGCTTTTCTGCCGTCTCTTCGTGCTCTCTGGTTGGAGATGTTACAGATCTCGTCAAACGCGGTAGGATAATCCCGAAAACTATACACAGAAGATACTTATATATAATCACCTATCTAACTAACCACCGAGCCATTATGGGGTAGGCAAAGAAGATAGAAAGCCACACTTTTCTGTACTGGTACACCACTTTTGCTTCAACTACACGCATACATCTTATCATGCCAGCTCTTCGGTTGTTAAAGCATTTGTTTATAGGTATATGCAATATTTGGTTTATCTAATGCTAGGTCTTTTGTGGACACCATCTGTTCCTGCTGCCTATAATATTCGCATAATTTATTTTCTTTAACATCTTCTTCTCGCTCATACGTACCATACGACCAAACCAAACTATCAGAGTATTTTGAGTTTGTTCAAATCTTCCAAAAAATTAGTAGACATGGTATATTCGATCATGGGTGGAAATGCGAACGTTACATTGTGTAAAGTGATCACTTAAGCAAGCCTTACGATAGTTCGTAAGCCCTATGTACACCCAAAAGACTTCTATACCTACTTTTCCATAATAAACACATACAGTTTCGTCTCTGTGAGATATCTATAATATACATTAATTTAAACCAAACTATAATCATCTCAGAGATCCTCTCTTTTATTCTATCCACTATGCTGCAGCCAGCATTACAATTCATTACTTTTTTAAATTTCTTACTGTATCGAACACGGATTTTTCATACATGCATCTATGCGGCTGCATTTCCACTTCAGTTTCATTTCATTATTTTTTGAGAATAGAATATTCCAAGCCTCCAAGTATGAATTTTTTTAATTTGATAGATTTTTTAGTAATGGTATATAAAAATATACTTTTATTAAGCTCATACAGCGATGAAATAATGATGTAATAATATGTATGATTTTTCGGTCTTCCGTCAAACATTTTCGACAAAAACCAGCCGCGTTCAAATGTATGAACTTGTTGAATAAATGTTATGAAACTGGTCATTCGGAAACTTATCACGGGATGTAGAAAATAAGCAAGCTCAGGCCGAAATTACAGAAACGCATCAATGCTAAAAATGTTTTATTTGCCTTCGGAGGAATTAGAAAAATTGTAACAAGCGCAAAATAAAATATTCAGATGATGCGTATGTGAGAAGAGTGTCAAAAAATCTTCAAACGCAGGTGCTTTTATACATCTAAATAATTGATTAAAATGTTTTGATTAACTATATTATCAAACAAATTTTTATTAATCAATTAGAAAAGACATACAGAAAAATCAAATTAATGAAAAAATTATTTTTAATAATATAAAAAAAAATATGCTACCGGGATTCGAACTAACGGACCTCCATTCTATCCGGGGATGGCGCGTTATCCAATTTCACCACGGCAACTTGGTATGTTAATGAAAACTTTTCGGCCTTATGTGTGGGGTATAAAAGCAAAGGTAGCAATATCCATAAAAATTTAATGCACTCATCGAGGATTACTAATTTATAATGTACTGAATTCGAGATTTTATAGGAAACATAGCTTATAAATTTATAGGAAACATGATTTTTGGAAGGGATAGACACATAAAATCTAGAATTTAGTACATGGCGTCTGCTTGTCTTCTTGTCTGACGAAAAAACTTTGGATCCATTTTAAACCCCTTTCCCGTGATCCAATCGAACTGAAACTTTGCAAGCAAACTCGTGACAACGATCAAGAAGATCTTTCAAATTTTCGTTGAAAAAAATTAATAAAATTTTGGATAAAATTTAGCAGCTTAAATATTTTTTCATTAATTTGATTTTTCTGTATGTCTTTTCTAATTGATTAATAAAAAAAAAAATTGTTTTGAAATTGCAACTTTACAATAATAATAAATTTTCTTTAATACATAACTATTTTATCATTGATAGCTGATAGATTTTTACACACTTAATGAACACTAAATCAAGAACCAATCCGCAAAGTCAAGGCTTTTGAGACGTGGCACTATAGACGCATATTGAAAGCTTCCTGGGTGGATAGAATGACGAATGATGAAGTCCTCCGACGTATAAAAGACCGAGAAGTGCTGCCGACTATCAAGATAAGAAAGCTGGAGTATCTCTGACATATTATGAGAGGACCCAAATATAGTCTAAACCAACTCATCATCCAGGGGAAAATAAGTGGTAAAAGAAGCATAGGAAGATGCCGCATCTCATGGCTGCCTAATTTGAGGGATTGGTACATGCGCAACTCGACTGACTTGTTCCGTACGGCGGTAAATAATGCCGTAATCGCCAGAATGATCGCCGACCTCCGATAAAAGATGGCACCATAAGACGAAGATATTTTTACAAGTTTCAAAAAATCGAGGAGAATGGCTCATAATCGAAGGTTCCCGAACGGTTTCGTATAGTCTTTAAGAAACTCATATGCACAAAAATACGCTAGAAGTTTCTAGAACTCGAGCGGTTATAAAATACGCGCAACATAATTGTTTCGAGAGCAAACAAGACCGTAGAAGTGAGACTCGCGAAAACAGTGACTAGTGCGAATAATAAGCAGCCAGCGAATAAATTAAGAGAGTACCTACTGGACGTACGACGGCAATCACTGTGGTAAAAGACGAGTAAAAAGTTTTCCACAAACGCATACGAATGACTAGTGCGAATTTGTTGTGAATTAAATAATCGTCCTCCAATTAAATTAAATTTTCAAGTATTGCGCAACATGGTCGAGAACCGTTGATAGAATACCTCATATGAAGATGATGAAGATTTTGACAATTTAAGACGTGCCTTCAAATAGTCAATTAACTAAATTAACCAGATTTCCTCCGAATTAACGAGTGCGTACCGTCGTGTATTTCTACCCTGAGATTTACTACTATTTACGACCGGCATGCCACTGCGTTCTATCTCCATCGAATGAACTGTTTGAAGAACTATCTGTATCGAATGATCGAATGACATTAATCGAGCAGTAGCGCAGTTATGATTTCTTTGATAAGCCGAAACGGAGCAAGGCTTATAGCAATAAAATTTAATTTACTGCGGCTATTTTAAAAACTAAAACGCCTTTAAAAGGTACAAGAAGTACCAGCCGCACTGGACAGTGGATAGAGAAGTTGAAGTCCAACGTGACCTCTGACCATACAAAAAAAGAAGGATGTTTTTTTTATAAAAAAGTTAATTGCCGACATTTGATAATAAATGTTTGAAAAATAGAAATATGTCTCCATTTTTACCTATTTTAGAACAATATGCTCACCAGATTGTAGAGACAGAAAGAAATAAACGTTTTACAGTAAATTAGAAATTACTAGAAAGGTTTAGAAGTCAGTCGATCATCCCCGAATGTTCGCGAAATTACATTCCGTATATAAAAGGCCGCACACGGCTCAGTTTTTTATGACAATTCAACGGTTCCACAGAAACAAGCGATTCAGTGCGCGTATTGATCACCGATAAATTAAGAGAGTACATACCGGGCATTCGATAGTGAATAAGTGCGATCCCAAGGTGCGAATATTCTGAGGCCAGCGCCACACTGCGCGGATCTTCCGTCGCAGAACGCCGCTACATTTTTTCCATACAATACGCGTTTATTAACATTGCGCTCACTGTACGATCGACCCATTTGCTTTGCCGATTTGACGCGATACACCCGAGCAGTGTGGCGCAGGCCTAAGACGAGTACAAACTGTTCCACAGACGAATGATTAGTGCGAAATTATTCCAAATTACATAATGCTGTTCCAGTTGCGTTCGTGTTCAGTGACTTTTTGCGATAAATATATTTTTTCGAGTTTCATTTGTCTCCCACCGCCGCGGTTCTGTGACAACTTGCTTACTTACTTCCATCACGCCGTTTCCCCGTGCGGGTAAGCAGAAAGGATAGAGCGCCGCAGTCTTCTGTCGCGACATACGACTCTCGCCTCATCCACATTCATACATCTTCGCACGTAAGCTCGACGGTTGTTAAGGCTTCTAACGAGACCATCCTCAAATATCTGGTTAATCTGGTTACGCCACGTCTTCCGTGATCGCCGTCTCTTTCCGGCACCGTTAATGCGTGCGTTATTCCTTCTTACAATTGTTTCCGTATTCGTTCGCTCAAACCCTTTTTTAATTCTATTAATTACCCTAAGATCAGCCTTACATTCATTCCTAATATATTCATTTTTTACTCTATCACAAATATGACGTGACAAGATTTCTTATTATGGAAAAAGAAAATGAAATCATCTTATAGTTTGTTATTATACGACACGTTTGTTAGTCTAGTAGATTAGCCATTCGCTTGGTGAAATAGTGGTGCGTGTTCGAGCCTCATTTCAGAAAACCAGCAAGATTGTCATATTTTCACATCCCAAGCGGTTAGCATTGTTTTTAAAATGGTAAGAATATTAATGTGATACGTAGGAACTTACTCCATGAACGTATCTTATTTTATTTATAAAAAAACATTTATTTTTTATTTTTTTATTTTTTTTATTTAGGTATATTGTCCATGAATCAGGAATTCAATCGAAAATACAATATAAAAAAATATAACATTTAATAAAAAAACTCGCTTCTATAAATAAATACTAAAAAGGAAAACATGCCTATATTTTTAAGAGTCAGTATTACGAGCGATCACAGTATATGCGTATTTCAATAAAATCAAAAGCATGAAGCGCTTTCTTCTAGAGCGAAAAATCATATTGCTTATAAAAATCCAAACTCATAAATTAAGCAACTATCTATTTGTAAAGTATTCTGGACTAGCTATTTTAAATTTTAATATTAAAAAAAATTATTCAAGTGAAAAACGCAAATAAAACAAGTGAATGAGTTTGTATACTTGGGAAGTATATTTAGTAGAGACGGCAAGGCTGAGGACGGTGTCGAAAGGAAAGTGACTGCGGGTAACAAAGTTAATGGTGCTCTGAATACCATTGTAGCCAATAAAAACCTGTCAAAAGAAGCAAGACTAGCGGTGCATAATGGCGTTCTAGTGCCAACTCTGATGTATGGAAGTGAAGCCTGGAATTGGCAAAAAAAGAATGAAAGTAGACCGAATGCGGTGGAAATGCGGTCACTTGTGTGGAAAATCTTTGGTCAATAGAGTGAAGAATAACAAATAACAAGTGAATGTAATGCTGGATTCAGTATGGTAGACAGAATAAAGAAAGGAATTCTGAGATGGTTTGGTCATGTAGAACGTATGAGCGAGGAAAGGATGGTTAAGAAAATATATAGGGCGAGGGCAACAGTAATAGAGGGCGTCCGCGAAAGACCTGGCATGATCAAATACTACAAATATTGGAGGATGGCCCTGTTAAAAGCCTCAACAACCGTAGAGATTGCAAGAGAAGATGTGTGTATTCTATCCTCTCTGCTTACCCCTCTGTGGGGAAATGGCGTGATGGTTAGTTAGTTATGTAAATTTGAGATTGAAAAAATGGGTGAATACGCATATATGCCATTAAAATTTAATGATTTGTATTTAATAATAATAATAATAAAAATGGATAATTTCTACAGCGCCATTTTCATAAAAAAATCACCTCAAGGGCGCTTTACACTAACATTGTTTAGTTTGTTTATTCCTACACTAGTATTTAATTTGATGGAAAGGATTTTACAAAAAGGTGCGTTTTAAGTCTTTTGGTATAATATATGTATATCGCGGAGTAAAAAAGTTTGGAACCACTTTTTACTAAGGATTATTAAATGTTTATTGTACGTTAAAAAAAATATGCAATCTAAAAACAAGTCAATAACAATTTGGATAAACTATACACGGCCAAAATCAAATCCCAAACCTTAAGTTGGCTTGTACTTATAAACTTATACAACCCCAATGAGCATCTTCCTCGCTAATTAACAGGTAGGCAACGAACCCGCGGCATAGGTGGCCAGAAGGGCGTTTTATTTTTTAAAAAGGCATAAAATCCCAAAAATAAGAGGCCTTGGGCTTAAATTATCCGTGTCAAATCGCTTTGTGCCAAAACTCACACATTTCTGCTAAACCCCACTCCGCTAAATCAAAGAATTACGTTTAGTCACATGGCACGATGTGAGAAATGTTAACTTTGATCTTGTCATTTTTTGAGAGTCCTATATAATAGCTGTGCGCTTTCTACGAAACGATTTTATTTTAGATGCTTATTTTCGAATATTTTGATATTCAAGACGCCATACATAGATGAACATATGGCTCTTTTGGGTACCGTGGAATTAATCATTTCGGACGAGGTGGTATTAATTGTTCCTAAGACGAATTAATAATTATGCGTTTTTGCAAAAACATGACATGACTAAGTGATGACGAAGACATAAACATACCTACTTTGAAATCGGTTGTTTTGTTTTTATTTGAAGAAGTAGCGAAATAAAAAAAATTACCTACGTGGTGGGTATTTTCTCAAATCCAAATGCCCGTCACGCTTTTTTGTTGGAATTTTTTTTTTCTGTTTTACTGTTAATATTAGGTCCTTACACATGAAGTTGGCGTTTTGCCGTACTGGCAAATTTGATCTCAAATATCTTCTCTTTGGTTAGAATTCCAAATCCAAATTTATACAGCTATTTACTCATGTATTTGTGTTTTGAAAATTATAATTCATTTGTTTTTTTCTCAATTGTTTTTTTCTTTGCGTCACTCAGTTTACAAAATGAAAAACCTGAAATATCGCGTTATTTACGAGTACGAGTTCCACCGTGGCACCAATGCTGCAGAAACAGCTCGAAGGATTAATGATGTGTATGGCGACGGTGCCGCAAAAGAAAACACAGTGCGTTTTTGGTTCCAACGTTTTCGTTCTGGAAATTTTGACCTGCAGAACAAGCCCCGTGGACGGCCGGAGACCAAAGTTGATAATGAAGAATTGAAGGCTATTGTGGAAGCTGATCCATCGCAAACCACATCCGAGTTAGCTGCAGGCTGCGGTGTTAGTGATAAAACTGTTTTAATCCACTTGAAGCAAATTGGTAAGTGAAAAAGCTTGAAAAGTGGGTACCTCACGAATTGAGTGAAGCAAATCAACAAACGCGCGTTGACTGCTGCGTTGCATTACTCAACCGGCACAATAATGAAGGGATTTTAAATCGAATCATTTACCTGTGATGAAAAGTGGATCCTGTACGATAATCGGAAGCGCTCATCGCAATGGCTGAACCCTGCCAAACCAGCCAAACCATGCCCCAAGCGAAAATTGCTCCAAAAAAGTTACTTGTGAGCGTTTGGTGGACTAGTGCTGGTGTCGTTCACTACAGCTTTCTTAAATCTGGCCAGACGATTACGGCAGATGTCTATTGTCAGCAACTGCAAACCATGATGGAAAAGCTAGCTGCTAAACAACCGAGGCTGGTTAATCGCTCTAGGCCACTGCTGCTTCATGATAACGCTAGACCACACACTGCACAACAGACGGCTACCAAATTAGGGGAGCTTCAATTGGAATGTCTAAGACATCCACCGTACTCTCCGGACCTTGCCCCAACAGATTACCATTTTTTTCGAAATTTGGATAACTTCTTGCAAAGGAAAAAATTCAGCTCCGATGGGGCAGTCCAAACCGCCTTCAAAGATTTTATTGATTCCCGTCCGAATGGTTTTTTTAGTAAAGGGATCGATGAACTACCTATGAGATGGCAAAAGTGCAAAGATAGCAATGGTACATACTTTGATTAAATAAATATATTATAATAAAAAAAAATCGGCTTTATGTTCCTCCCATACTAAACGCCAATTTCATATGTAAGGACCTAATATATATATATTTTAAAATGTAATAATATTTTCGACTTTTAAGTCTTCGTTATATTAAATTTTGTAATCAATTCGAATTACGTCGAAGACGTGTCTTTTTTTTTTTTTTAACCTCAAAACACAAACGTCACTTTTATAATAATGTAAACTGACAGATGTCCCCGGCATGTACAATGTCCTATAAAATAACGCGTCAGCATATAAAATATTTTTTGAATAGTTAATTTGATTTTGATAATAAATCAATGATTTACTATATTGTCATCAGGAATACGTTAGAAAGTGGGAAAAAATTGATTACAAGATTCGTGGTTGATAGACAAATGAAGCTAAATAAATTCGTTAAGATTTGAATTTGTTGTTTGGTTTGTTTTTAATTCGCAATTAATTGTTTTTATTTTTCATTTGTTTGAGCAATTTTGTATATTTAAAAAAATTAATCTACTTATATTCATTATTTCATACATTCGGAAAAAACCTTTCCATCGTCATCAAATATAATACCAAAAAACAAAATAAACCATTCATTTTGATATTTTGACATTTATAAAATACCCTGACGATGGAAAGGTTTTTCCGAAACATGTACCTACTTGTAATTAATGAATATTAAGTAGATTAAAACAAGTAATATAAAAAATATTATTTTATTTTATATTTTAAATTATTTTTATGTTAGGAAGAGGTAAATAAATTAAGTATGAAAAAGCTGCTAAATAAATTATAAATTTTTATTATTATTTATCGATTAAGTAGTACCTAGATACGGACCTGTAAGTTGCACCATTGTTGGTTTACCTTTTACTTTAAAATTATCTGTTTCATGTTCAATACATTAACTTATTTCATTATTTAATAAAACCACTGCCAGGCTTCTACCTTACATTAAGTAGAAATGAATTCAGTGAACTAATTTAACCCATTAAATCCGTCAAATACAAGATAGATAAAAGCTCTAAAACCCGGCAATTATTACATTAACATTATTAGTATAAATCATTAAAAATTCGTTAGCCATATGTGATATATGCGAGCAGATATATCAGGATATCCGACATCAATTATGATGTATGGGTGAACGTTCAACATATGGTATCGTGTTGGTAATCTTGAAAAGATACAAATAAAAAATAATGATAATACCTACATTAGACTCCCTAAGTATATATCCCTGAATCAAAAATAGATTAGAATGTTGTGCCATTAATAATATAGTAAAAACACATTATGTGACAATATAGATATATAATATATTGTTTAAATGATTTTATAAATGCTTTGTCAGTGGCGTATTTAGGTTATTTTTTTCATCAGAAACGATTAACATTTTGAATGCAGCATACTCGTAGATATAACACAGAGGAGTGCAGTGGAAACATCTCAGCATGACTTTTACGTAACCAATTATTTGGAAAAAAAAATCGTAATGCAACATACATATATATTTCGTAATATTTCTATCATAATTGTTATTATTACCATAGCATTTATATTTTGATATATCATAAAAATCTTTAGCATAAATATTTGATTTCTACTTTATTTCCAAAATATATGTTTACAAAAAAGTCATGCTTCAATGTTCCCACTGCACGCGCCTGGCATAACAGAACTACATAATTAGTCTAAAATATTATTATAGTTTAAAATAATACTTAACAGGTTATAGCCTAAATTATGATGCTCTTCATAATATTGTATCATCATTGTCTTTTTACAATATTTCTGAATTACCTTTTATAAAACATTGGATAATCTTTAAAGAATCCATCCATAAGAAATCCATACATCGAATATTGTAATTTAATTGGTGTCGTTAAAAAAATGATTCAAATTGCGTAAAAGTTAGAACCAGAATTTTTCTGAAAGTACCTACCTACCTATAGATATTATTGATGGATTTGGCGTTATCTAGACGGTACAGGTTATTCATGATGATAATTAAAAGGGATGGAAAACATAAAAAATGCTATTTGAGTTTAATTACATTTTAAATTTTACTACTCGAGTTTCGAGAGTATCAGAATCACTCATCGGCAGTTACTAAACTTTAAATTTTTTTTACTTGTTTTATGTATTTATTGAATGGCAATACTGTATTATTCTTTAAATAGAGATGATGATATGGACGCATATCTAATTAATATTCTTATTCTTTGTAATCTAAATTGCTGCGTATGTTATGAAAATTATACATATCTTTAGAGCACATGTGTTAACTAACTAACCGTCACGCCGTTTCGCCGAAGGGGTAGGCAGATACGATAGTACGCAATATCTTCTTTCTTGACACACAACTTTTGATTCGGCTACATTCATACATCTTCCCATCCATGTTCCATGGTTGTTGAAGTTTTTAACAGGGTCATACTCCAATACTTGTAGAATCTGATCATGCCAGGTATTTCTCGGATACGTTTTATTCCTACTGCCTTCAATACTCGCCCCATATTCCTTTTTTCGTACTACCATACAGCCTTACATTCACTTCTAATTTGTTCATTCCATTCAGAGTTGGCACTAGAACGCCATTGTGTACCGCTAGTCTTGCTTCCTTTGACAGATTTTTATTGGCCATAATTGCATTTAGAGCACTTTGTTTTGTTTGCCGCAGTCACTCTCCTTTTGATATCGTTCTCAGCCTTGCCGTCTCTACTAAACGTAATTTCGAAATACCTTCAAGTAGAATCTAATAAATATCGCCAGAATTTCCAGCTCATTATGATTGTCTTCTTCAATAACGGCCAAATTGATTTATTTACGAGAAAACTTTTTGTATAAATTTATAACTGAACGCAACACGGTTACGTTCAGTTATAAATTAAAATTACGATTTGGCTGTGCACCGTGTGTCCGAACACACCTACGCACTCTATTATCGGGGATTACCCTAACATTGAATGAATGAATTTGTTGAGTTCTCAAGTTGTCAATTGTTACTTGTTTCACAGCATAACATGAGTTCTTTCATCTAGTTTCGTTGGGTTATTTATAAGGTTAGGTGCTCATTTCATGTAGTTTTTGTTTTGTATTACGTATTGTTCGCTCTATTTTATTTCCGTTGTGTGTAAAAGTTTTAACTCTTATAAAATAATTTCAAATTAAATCTAATTCCATGGCAAAAAACTGGCCCAGAAATATTTTTCATTAAAGCCGTCTATTGTCGCCTCAGAAAGATTATTTTCAACCGCTGGGATTGTACAAACGGATAAAAGAAATCGCCTAACGTCTGAGAAGTTACAAATTTTGTGCTTTTTGAACAAAAATATTCCAGTGGTAAATTTTAATTATTAAATCTCTTAGTAAAAAAAGAAAAGTGGTATATTATTTATTACCTCGTTGAATTCGTATTCGTATTCGCCAAATAGTTGGTTTGATATTCGTATTTGTATTCGTGAAAGTAGTATTCGTTGCATCACTAATTTAAATATCTATTATCGTTAAGGCAGCGCTCGTAATACACTCATCGCTCGACCATTTTTTCGTCGACTTTAGTTATAAAATAGATCACCACGAAATGCCCTTTTATTTTAACGGTATAATATATAGCCTATGTTTACTCTGACAGTCCATTCTAAATATTGGTGAAATATTTTTTGAAATCACCTCATACATCTAAACTTACAAACATTACCACTATATATTATTAACTGTTCGAAGAATATTTTTTCTTCTTCTGTATGAAGGCTTGAACTTTGTGGTGACATTATTATTAAAATAAAACACAAATTCAAATAAATAATTTAGAAATCCTCGAAATTAGGAAAAACGTTAATATTAAGTCTAATATAATAAATACACAGACGAAATTTTTGCCTAATCCTATTTTGAATATTTTTCCACTTAACATTCCACATTGTCACAGTATAATAAATACATTATACTGTGACATTGTCTAAATGACCCATAATAATTAACACCTCAACCCCCCCCCTCCCCGCACCTACCCCTTCACCGTAACACATTTACTTGGTTCAACTTTTAAAGATCGTTAGTACACAATAATCCTGAAGGAGAGAACATTGTTCTTGAAACATGTAGATTTTTAAACTAATAAAGTGGTGAAAACAAAGTAATTTGTGTTTTATTTTAATATATTATTAGTATAGATATCCAAATCCTTCATATAGCTATTTATTATAATTTTTTTACACATTAGTTCTTAATTATTTATTCAACACCGTTTTGTTTTTGTAAATATCTATGTTTCTAATTTAAATTTTTAGTGTACATTGTGTTCTGATGAAGGGATCATTGGCCCCGAAACATATTGATAATTCAATAAGTAATGGTTTATAATTTTTTTTCTTGTTATCAATATCACTAGGTATTACTATTTTTTTTCTATATAAACATCACAAGATATCATACCTCTTTTATCAATATTCTGATTTTTTGTAGTGAAACATATCATAAGAATATCCAAGGTTTAGTGAATCGAACATATATATGTATTGTGACCCCACCGGTAATTGAACCCGAACTCTTGGTATAAGAAGCCAGTGGTATGCCCACTGGACGGCGAGAGCTGTAGCATATTATTATTAAACAACGACATGTTCGTGCATTTTTTATTTTTCCTGAGCATTCAGTTCCTAGCCACCACATTAAATTATTTATTAATCACATAATTTAATGTGGTGGAGTTTGCTATGTAGAAATATGTTTTAATAATTATGAGTAAAAATGCCCGGAAATTCTGAATATATTGAATAAAAATATATCATTGTATGTTCTTTTCATGGTATGTCTAGAAAATTGAGGCTCAAATTCAGAGTCAATACTTAGATGATATAAAGGTTTTAGGTAAGCTTTAAAAGCGTAATTTCCAATACAAAATAACACTTTCAAGGCATACCTTAACCTTTAAATCATCAATAAGTATTGACTCTGAATTTGAGCAATACACTCCCAGACACTATAGTCTAGACTCTAGACTCTATACTCATCTGAAGAATGAAATGGAGATTTCCGAAACATGTTAAAGTTTAATTTTAAAAGTAAGTAAGGGGAAAAAAATATTATCAACATTGTTCAAATTTTTAGAAACACGTTTACTGAATTTTGTCCCCAGGGGGACCATGATTAATCATTATTTATTATAGATGTTTCACAAATACGAAGCCATTTGAAAGAAGGTATGTAAGTCTTTGGGCCTTTACAGTTTAAAGCTCTCATTGGCTGGCTTATGCGATCACTTTAATCATCAGCAGATCACAGTGTAACGTTCAGAATTCCACCCATGGTCGATCACCACGTCTTTCAATTTTGATCAAGCCGATCATACTTAATTTGAAATGTAAATAGTTTTGTCTTTGTGAAAAATCTTGATTTATATTTTTAAAATATTTTTTTGTGTTTTAAAAAAATTATTTAATTAGTTTGAAATTTTATGATGAATGACTCAAATGACGACATCTGTATTATACTTACCTATTTTGTTATGTTTTAAAACTAATGATCCTCAAAAACGGTTGTACTCATGAATGACTCAAAATACTCTTTTTGCGGAAAGGACTTTTTAGTCGTTTGTGGTAAATTTACCTGTTTTATTATGTTTTAAAATTAATGATTTTCAAAAGGTGTTGTACTTATTAAAGACCTATTTAAACGACTCTTTTAATACAAATTACTTCTTAGTCATCTGTGGTATTCTCGTACATACCTTTTATTTTGTATGTTCATAAGTTATTTGTGATTCTTTTAGTCAAACCAGTAAATTATATACTTTTTGCTACATATCTATCTATACTATCACAAGAATTGATAAAAGATTTACATTGAAATAGTTTATTGATATTTATTTTAAAATAACTTTTTAGTTATCCTTGGTATTCCTATCTATTTTCTTATGTTTGAAAATTAATGATTTTCGAAATTATGTGTACTCTTCTGCTTCTTCTTCAGCCTTCATCTCTCCACTGCTGGATATGGACCTCTTCCAAATCCTTCTATTCTTCCCGGGTGTTGCTTGTTGTTATGTGTGTGTACTGATGAAAGATTTTCAAAATGCGTAATGTGATGAAAGTGATTAAAGAAAACTTTTCTTCCGTGGCATATTTAGCTATTTTCAGTTTGAGAATCAATGATATTCAAAAGCGGTTGAACTCATGAATTACTCAAATAAACGACTCTACTCATGGAAATGACTGTTTCGGTATTCTGTGGTATTCTTTTTATGCGAGAACACACTTTTACCTATACGAATACATATTGTAAGTATTTAAAATATACATTTTTTCAATTGATTTTTTGAACATTGTAGATTGATATTTTTAATAAATGAATTTATTATTTCTATGTATCTACTTATATTTTATTAATTACACCTAATTAATGAAATATAAGTAGAAACATAACAATAATAATTTTTTTATGCATTTTTTACTAAATTTTCACAATATGAAATGAAACAATGAATAATATTTGAATTGCACATTTTATTAATATTTATTTTACAATTATATTCGATTTAGAAATAATCACGAGCTAATTTCGGAAACTCACTAAAAGCACATTTTACTCACTACAATATCTACAGTCAAGAACGATTCTATTAAATAATTTGTACATTAATAAATTAACCTATACATTTATAGTTATTTTACAAAACATGACACATCTTACGATTGATCTATTAAAGTTTAAAAAAGGAATAAATATGTTTAATTTACAAGTTATATATTTATCTAGCTCCACAGTTCATTTAATAGACTAAAGTAAATCGAATAATATAATTAGATTTTATAATATAATAATGTATTTATTTACAAGAAATCAACAATTTAATAGAAATAATATAAATATTTAAAATCCGATTCATGCGTATCACAAAATTAAATTCAGTCATATAAAAATGAAAATGTTACTAAGAAATGTTTATATGTAAGTGTTTTTGAAACTTGGGGTAGTTCAAGTATCAGAAGTAGTTAATTAATAAGTTAAATCTGTTTGTTCAGCTGGTTTGTGTTACTTAGAGGAAAAACAATATTAATGAAAAATATTTAAACAATGTAAGGTACATAAAAAATAAATCCTGTTTTTACAAAACAATTTAGAAGATAATAAAGTATTTCTGTTTCGTTGCACAAATTAAAAAAATATATTAATAACATTATGATCTTTGTTTTGAGCTGTTGGCGTAATAAGACTGACTGCTCATTTAAGAATTTATTTTTATTGGACGCTTTAAACAAGCGCTAGATTAATTGGCTTTTTTAATTGGCCTTTGACCAGAGTATCATAATTATACATCGTAAAATTATTTAAAAATGTTAATTTTTCAGGCGTCAAGCTTTTTTTACACAAAGTAAAATATTTCATCGTATTCTGGAGGTCAATCAACACACAAACAGTAGGTAAGTTTAAAATAAAATAAACTTTTATGCATTCACATGTAAATAAATTGATGACCTTGATAATTTCATAGATTGGTATAACACCAACAATTATATTTTTCAAAACCTTACATGGGATTACATAAATATTTTTTTAATATCTCTAAATCATTTTTTTCTTAGTTGAGAGTTTAAATATTTTTATATTCAAATGTTGAAATTAAAAATCAATAGAATATCGGTGAGAAAAAATAAGACATGATAAAATCGGTAATGTATATTTTTTAGATTGTTTTGGATTTATTTTCGTTTTATCACCACCATTATTTTATATTCTATTTTGAATTTATCTTTATCGTCCAATCTATTACAGTGGGTTAATTTCATGTTAAATGTTTTTGTATTAGAAGTTATGCAAGTTTTCTTTAGGGCACTCCGTATACATTGTTTACGTGTGCATGAGTTTTTGAATTACGATAAATAATGGTCATATAAAACCAACGATATACAAAGTTGATCAACGTTAGCTCTAAAGAACTCAGTTTTTAAATATGTAGGTATATCTAATAACGAATTAAAATTACAAATAATACCTACGTACGTAACCATCTTCTAGCAAACTTTACACAAATTATCAAAATCTAAAATCTATGAAACCGTACATAATCAAACAAATGTTTATACATATGTAATATTTTCAATTTAATGATTTCGACGGTCCTTGCGTTTACTATCGAAATATCAAAAATTTGATTTTTGTTTTAATATCTTCAACTATCCAATACACTACAGGTATGTATGTATGATATAAAAACGCAGCAATATCCAAAAAATATTTGAATGCGGTCACCAAGCATTACTAATTTAGAATGAATTAAAATCTATATATTATGTATTCATTTCCAAAATCATGCTTCCTATAAAATTATAGACTATATTTCTTATTGAATCTCGAATTTGGTGCATTCTAAATTAGAAATCCTCAATAACTGCATTATTTTTTTTGATACTGCTGCCATTGCTTTAATATACCAAATGAATATCAACATATATTTGGACAGTGTTAAAAATATTCTACTATATTTTTACAAATATTCTTAAATTGGATAGTTACAGATAGTAAAGAGAAAATCAAATCAAAATCAAAGATTCGACAATAAACGTAGGGACCGTCGATATTTACATTGTGTTTTTGCTTCTAAATAATGCAGTAAGTACGTACATATATATTACTTATATTGCTCCCATCTAATTTCATGGTTTTCTTCCCTTTAAAAACAGATAAATATGAAATACCAAATAGGTAACAAATATTTTTAGTGTTGTATTAAATATGTGTAGTGAAGCAATAAGTCGGTATTTTAAAAGAGGGAGAAAAATGCGTAAAATAATTATGTACACTTGCCACACTACTCTGTCTTCGCCGATCATTTACTTTCTCTGCGGTCAATTTCGCGCTTAGTTGTATTCTATTTACTAAAATTGTTCGTTATGTATTACATTTATTTAAAATATTATTAAGTCACCGTAATTCACTGGGTCTTTCAAAGTCCTATAAATAAGTAAAAACCACCATTAATTTAATATATACAATAATTACACAACCATTGGCGTGGTGGACGCCAATATTTCATAACATTATCGAGGAACATGAGGACTGTTTAATAATTTTTCAATTAACATATGAACATACGCAATATCATATGTATTACTTTTTAAATAGAGATCGAATATTTTTACAAACATATTATCAGAAAAATTATTTACTAAATCACATATTTTTGTGAAATATTAGTTTAGTAAACTATTTTACATCAAATATAAGTATTATCTATTTAGTTGTAATTGTAATAAATGCATAATGGTCGATACATTTTTTTCAAAATTTATTGCTACGCCATTGTTAAAACATTATAGTGATGGTCAAAACGGTTATTTTAAAAGGTTACACAGCAACTGTTATTTGAGATTTGTATCTGATAGTATCGATGGTTGGTAACTGAGAGTAACTGCTGTAATTTTAAAAAAAAAGAAAAATCGATTGATACTCATTACAATGAAATACATTAGTGAAAGTATCAATAAATTTACAAATATTACTATTTACATAATTAAAAAAGGCTAGGAAAATAATTCTTGCAACTAGGCATGGTAGTATTCCACATATCAATATACTTAGGCATACATTGCTTGGATTTTGACTACTGGAGATCATGGCAATACTGTTCTGGTACATGAATCTTAGCAGGTAGGTACATGGATCGAAATCAGTTACTAATCATCAATACAATCAGATACTCGTACAAACCTCAAATAAAGATTGTTGGGTAACTGATTAAAATAAAGGTTTTACCATCACTGTTTGATTTTCTGCCTGATAGTATTACAACTAAACAGATCACGTATTGCATCAAAAATCATTATCCTAATAAAACAGTCCTCCGTACCCTCATTTTTGCGCCGAGACTATCAGGTTAGTGGCTGCTTCTTCACTCGCGCCCAAGCTCACAGCCTTCTTCTTCAGGATCCCAAGGTCCGTCACGTTCTCCAGGAAACTCTTGTGGGCGGAGAGGACCTTGGCGCTTTCGACGTCTTTCTTTAGCTCCTCCATGTCTCTCTTGAGCTTTGCGCGCCTATTTTGGAACCACGTGATGACCTGCGCGTTGGACAGTCCGAGGGAAGCGGCGATCTCGTCTCTGTCTGCTGGGGACAGGTACTTCTGGTACAGGAACCTCTTCTCCAGCTCGAAGATCTGGTGGTTGGTGAAGGCGGTTCTGGACTTTCGTTTCTTTTTCGGCTGTGGACGGTTGTTGAAGAGGTTGAGGTGATTTGCTTGTCCATCTGAAACAAGAGAGAAAAAATTGTTAACGCTTGAGATAGTTGATAGATGTTTTAACTAGAGAGTTAGAATCACACGCATGTTTTCTAATACAGTACATTGGTGTTATTGTTAGTTCTGTCATGTACTGAAAGATCATAATTGTGTGACTTTCTATTATTGTTTTACAATTCTTCTTAAATCGAGTGCAAGTATATCCCTTTTATTTTATTTATTTGAAATGATATACTTAAAGATTGCAGTACGGTCGGTGTACGATTTGGCACATTTCCCGCGCAACGATTAGGTGTGAACAGTGCAAGTGTTGAACGAGCAAACAAAATAAAATTGATAACTCGTAAATTTGAGAAAGGGTGTTGCTTAGGAAAAGTCATTCTTCTTCTCAATGTACGCCCCTGCTATTCGGGGCTATTGACTAGTATATTTAATTATTACATTCATGTTTTTTTGGTATAAAAGGAACATTAATTTATGAAATTACGAAGATATAAAAATATGCAAAAAAGAAGAAGACTTATAGATGACATGAAAATTTATGCTAAAACTAAAAAGATAGCGTTGCTAATAAATTATTATAACTAGACAGATTTTTTGTCGATAAATAATAAAAACATAAAAATATTCAAAAAAGTTGTAAACATTTTTATTAATCCTTGCGAAATACGATATGTCGATTTATCAACGTTAATTATGAATAATTGGCGTTGAATTTTAAGAGAATTTTTTAAAAATTTGTATGTTAAATCAAATTATTATTGATTATCTATAAAGTTTCTCGATTTAAGGGATACATCATGGAGTTCTACTACCAACACTGATATATGAAAAAGAGCATTGAAGTCTCTATCTATATACACTAATATTGTATGAGGTAAAGTTTGTAAGTTTGGATGTAAAAACTAAGAAACTCTCATCCGATTTCAAAAATTCTTTCACTAATATTTAAAATGGACCTTCGAAGTGGACATAGAATGTATTTTATTATCCATTAAAATAAAATAGCTTTTCGTGGAGACCAATTTTGCAACTTAAGTCGACGAAAAAACGGTCGAGCGAATGCGTTTCTTACGAACGATGCCTCAACGGTAACAGATATATGAATACTTTCTATTGAAAAGTTGTCGAGTTTAAAAAGGCCTGTAAAAAGTCTCCGGAACGACATATTTCTATAAGTTAAGGTTAATTCACAAATTTATTATACTCCCTTTGTAAAATATAACAACAATTAAAGACGAATTAAAACATATAACACAACACTAAACTTACAGTAATTTAATATATTTCTAAAATGTCAGATGTTTTGAGCTTTGATAAGACACTTTATGCTTTGAAGATTAAATTCTAAAAACATTTGTCAGTCAATTTAGATTTTCGACATTCGTAGTGAAGTACCTATTATGCATACCGACGGGGTAATTCAAATTTAGAAAATATTCCGCGACGTTATCGGGCCGCCGTAATCAAACTTTTCTAATGATTCCAATTTGAAAAAACCAATAAAATATCTAAAAATCCGAAATTATACTATAATTATAATTTTTTTTTAACGAAAATTTTATAGATCTTCTTGATCGTCGCCACGAGTCTACATGCCATGTTTCAGCTCGATTGGATCACGGGAAAAGGGTCAAATTTCGATCCAAAGTTTTTGTTGACGGCAAGCAAGCAGACTGCACGAGTTAATATAAAGGGAGTAATAATTTTAATCTGTCGGTGGTAATTAAAGTAAGTAATGCTAAATTCTTATCAAAATTTTTTTATCGTCAGGGAAATTTTATGTAGATATAAATTGCCTTTCACATTAAATTTTTTGACGAGTAGTTTAGATAATGTTTATTTTTTACTGATATTCTTATCGCATCATACTGAATTCCACGTAGGCAAAGCCACGAATACATCTTGTGAGACATATATAGGGTGTAATAGAACGATTCCACAATACTTTATAAATGGATTCTTGCCTTGATTATGAGTTGAAACTGTTCAAGCAACCATGTTATTATATTAGGTTATGGAGATATGTTATGTTTTATCACGTTGTTTAGGTATTATTTTTCAAAGTTAATTGCTCAAAAAAAAGTCACAAAAAAGCTGTTGTAATAGTATTTATGTAGAAAGTCGAGTGCATGCCACCCACAATATGGTTTTAGTCCTTTCAAATCAGCCCTAAGTGAAAACCTTTTCAGGCTGGTTCTTGCTGGCATTCACCGCGTTTACGATCACACTTTGAGCGCATTTGAATAGGTCGTAAAAGGGGTGTAGTTACGGGGGCTTAAGACTGCAATTAAAATTAACAATTAACCCACAGGCGCAGGGCTGCACTCGGAGCTTTGAAATTCAATGCCTTTTGACTGCTGAGTCATTCCCTCGGTCATCGCTTAAAGATTCAGTTTTTTTAAATAAATAATTATTGATCTCTATCAGTGGAATTTTCTAGCACATACAAAGCCTCCATACATAAGCCAATAGGATCTAGACCTAGGGGAAAACTAACGCGAAGATTGGCGTACGATGTCAAGACAGAACTGCAATAGGTGGGCGTGTACGTAGCAGACTGGACTAGATAAATGTGATGTCAAGGAATAGATAGCACTTTCTTGTGGTCACGGACTTCCAAACCCGAGGGAGCCGCTAAAGAAGAAGGAATAAAAATAACCTTTTGAACTATAGAGTAGCTTGTTGGTCTTGTGGTTAGGACTCTCACCTCGTGATCCAAAGGTCGCAGGTTCGAATCTCACTCCAGACAAGCAAGTTAGTCCTATTTTCATAGCACAAGCGTTTAGCTTAATTTGAAAATAGTAAGAATATTGATGTGACACGAATTCCGTGTTCGCATATCTATTTAAAAAAAATAAAAAAGAATAATAGATGCTTAAATATTATTACTAGAGATCTTCACCAAACACCAAAATCCATCTAGTTCAGGAGCATCTCCACACCTATTATAGGAAACTAATGTCGTAGAAATTACACACTAATACATTTACCTTGGTCTGATACAAAAATAAAAAAGAATTACAAGATAGATGAAATCACCCGCTGCACAAAACTAGGAGGAGCTAGGAAGTTATCCTATGTTCTTAAAAGTCTGATACCTAATGACCACAACCGTCAGGTGTTCAATATATAAGGATGCATACACCTACAATACAGAAAATCTAACGTCATCTAAGCGTTCTACTAACAGTTCGAGACCTCAATGAACGATGAAACAGTCTTTGGCTTTGGAATATTTCTTCATTTTGAAATTGTCAATATATGAATGTTCTTAGGTTTTCACGGCCACTCAGAATCTTCAAGTTTGTGTTTACTGGGGTGTTATGCCGTGTTGTTACGACCTTTCGGGCCGACGTTTCGGATCCCATTGCAGGGTCCATCATCAGGGATGATGTGTTGTCTTGAATGTTGGTGTTGTGGTTAAGTATCGGCTTGCAATACCGTGCCGAAGTCATGATGTGCTGTATTGTGTTGTATGTATGATTCATCTGTTGTCTGATCACTATCTCTGCGGAGTCTGCGACGAGAATGACTTCGAAGCGCCGGATACCAAGATGTTTTTAATTTGAGACCATCATCTCTATTAATGTTTATCGGATGCTTGTAGATTT